>OZ023322.1:31161895-31311895 GCA_964007375.1 Ophion obscuratus | reverse complement strand
TATATATATATATATAGAGCTAACGTATACATATTTCACAGTTGCCTTGCTCGTTGGTGTTTTGCAGCAGTCGCGCCCGAAAGAGAATGAGCTAGGTCCTGATTCCATGGTGATGCGCAACCTCCTGGGAAAATTCGCGACCTTTATTTATGCCGAAACTTGAAGCGCAAATTACGCGCTCGCGTTAGCCCACCGTTGCTTCTAGCATAATGAATCATTCGTCAGAAAAGACCCTTCTTCCCCCCATATATAAGTAAGTTTATACAAGCTGGTTCAGGTTGTATACCACGCTGCTACCACGAGATAAAAGATTGCTCAGAACGATGGTTTTTGAAAAATGTAATTGGTATTTGAGTGGCATACATTTGAGTTTTCCATTACCACGATCGTTATAAGTACGTGTATTGCGTGTATACGATGTAAAGCATTTCTGCGTTGATTCAATCGAGATCGTGATGTATTTTTTTGCCTATCGACACAGACTTTGCTGATCTCCGTTCTTGAATTTCGATTGGAAAGTCGCAATCGGAGAGCCATTGGGAATAAAAAAAAAAAAGAGGCGGACGTCAGCTCTCTCGTCCGGAGTGTGGCTGTAGTGGAATGAATTCTGGCCACTTTTAATAGAAGCTAGCTTTTCTTTTATATCTACGCAGAAAACGTATATTCTGCTACGCCGAAGTGATACTGTAATGTTTTTATTTGAATCTTTAATTTTTGTACTTAACGTTTGCCTTAATAAGCCCACTTCGATAAGAATATAAAGCATAAGTGATTATAACGTAAAAATAATCGAGAAAATGCAATTTAAAAAAAAGTTTTAAAGTGTTTAATTTTAAGGGGCGAAGCCACAGTAGAATTTTCAAAAAATCGATTTTTTTTCTCGCTAAAACGGTACTTTATCATCATAAGGATAAGTTACTATTCGATTTATAGCAAGAACATTTTTTTTCACCGACTTCGCGCGTATAACGTGAGCCCACCTCTGGCAAGGCCATAGAGTACATAAAACTTTAAACGCGTTTTTCTCGAAAGCTTTTTTCCAATTGGCGTGACAAATAACTTCAACAATTTTCTCTCGGTTCACTTCAAATTTAAAAGTTATGTTCCTAATTGCATTTCGCAGAGAAATACGTACGGAATTTCTGATTAATCGAAAACTTTTCATTTTATAAGCAGTTATAACGAAATATTACACTGAAAATTCATTGAAATACTTACAACCCAATTCAAATATCTACAACTTGTGAATAAAACAATATTTTTTAAATTCCGTTCGTACTTCTCTATGTAGATGTACGAGAATTTTTGTTTTTTGTTCTAGGTAAAAAATTATGGATGTTAAAGTCACGCCGCAGAGCGCCTAAAAAAAGATAACAAAAGAAAATATTAGTCGTCGGCTATATTGTACATCGAAAAAAATATATATATTTTTTCTAACAGCTTGATATTTATACTAAATAGATGTGTAATTAATTTTATGAGTGAATCACTTTTTCATACGAAAAAAAAATTATTAAATTCGCACATGATTTTATACCCGTTACTGTGGCCTAACGCCTTAAGTTCACTAGTGAAATCGCGGAGGGCAACGTGTTTGGACATCGAGTACCTGCTTTTACAGTATAGTAACAGTGGATTCCTCGCCATGCGGTAATACTTAAACCACATACGTGGAAGTGAATAAGGGATGGCGCGGAAAGTGCGGAGGGGCAGAGGGAATGGACAAGAGAACTCCGGAGGCTTAAGGTTGTAATAGGGTCTAGCGGTCAGGGGTGAAGTACGAGAGCACCCTATGCTTATGCACGAGGCCAATTGGCTACCTCTGTGAACTTGGCACCCGAGTATCTCCGATCTCAATTTTTTTTTTGGCGATTTCCGAAGGTTTTCGATTGTAGTTGATTGTAATAAACTTGATTTCGTTTGTAGTAGCCCAGAAAAAAAATTGAGACCACCAAAAAAAACGGCATCCTCCGAAATAAAAATAACGAACCTGTATAATTTTTTTTCGTTCAAAGTCGTTTGTAGTTGATTGTAGTAAATTTATTTTCGTTTGTAGTTGAAGGGTTTTTTTTTTATTTTGGCCAAAAATGAAAATCGAAAAATAAAACGGCCGGCAACGATTTTTGGAGTGAATCTTAAATGCTAATTAACAAATGTCTAACATAAAAAACGTGAACTAAAACAACAACATTACTGAAATGCAATATTTCACTATTTTTATAAGCAGATTTTCCTTAGCAATAACCGCAAAGGCAGGAAAACGATCTATCCTAGGTTTGTAGTTGTGAACTAGGCCGTAACCGACTGGTAGCTATAAAATAATCATTATATCGAACGTACGTTTGTGAACCATTTTTGGTAATTATGCAGAAGTGGGGCACCACCCCAATTTTGGCGCCAACATTTTTTTTTTGGTACGAACGTCTTCCATAGGTCTTGACTAGTGAATTTGAGCCGGGGGAGACAGATTTTTTTTTTATTATTTCCATAAGTTATGGCGTTTTGAAATCGCGAACTACGCGATTTCAAAAAAGTGCCCGACGTCATATACTATATGACGTATATGTATATACGTCATATACATATATACACACCTGAACGCGTGAACACAACGACGATTGTGAAAATGTGTTATTTCTCTGGCATTATGGCGTGTTTACATACTTGACTGGTTTGGTCCCTTACAAACTCGTGAGTTTGTTTGTTTGGGTTTGTTTGTTTGTTTGGGTTTATTGTTTTCAAAAATCACATTTTCGAAAAGAATAATTTTGGTTTCAACAAACTTCAAAATCCCATAGCTTATGGAAATAACAAAAAAAATTCAGTCTCCCCCGACTCCAATTCACTAATTGTGACCTACGGAAGACGTTCGTACCAAAAAAAAAAAAAATTTGCCACCAAAATTGGCGTGGTGCCCCACTTCTGCATAATTACCCCATTTTTTTACACCTAGTTATAAAAATACGATTTTTTGAACATTCGACGATTACATGAAATGTTTCCATTATTTTGTACGATTCTTTTCGATATTTTCTTTTCGCTTGATTAACGCAAGACGAATTCACCACGTCAAAAACTCTGGTACATGTTAATGCTCAGGTTGACAGAAGTGTCGCGAAGTCAGAGACACACGCACCCCGTTTATAACCGCAAAATCGACCCGAGGAGCTGCCAACAATAAATATCGGTCCGAGTAAAAAATTCTTTCGCCGGAAAGGAAAAGTGTATACCGAAACTGTTTATAATCTTAAAGAAATCAAAAACTCCAATTATTTTCCGATTTTCTAAAAAATTCTTCTATCTTTCAGAAAAAACCGCTGTATTTTGTATTTTCCTAAAAATGCCTATAAACTCATCATATCTGAACACAGATCTCAAACTAATATTAAATAATTATTACTCATCAAGCGAATAAAAACAAATAACACTCCTCGTTAATTATCCGGGCAAAGTAGTTTAAGGTCCTCGGGCATGATTACCAAATATTAATAATGGCGATAGCATTTGCTTCGTCTACGACGTTACCATGTTTGCACGGTCTAATATTTTCTACGCTTCATTTTCGCACGAACTCGCAATTAAAACATTAATCATTTTATAACGGTGCTGTGAGCCCCCTTTTCACGGTGCCAAATGTTGCTCCGATAATTAGCCAAACAGTACCTATTTTTTCAGCTCCGTGGTATCATTTTTTCGCAGATATAATGAACAAATAAATACGTAGAGTTCTCGAATTTATTGCTCAAAAACCCTACGGTGCATCGTACCCAAACTACATAGGATGATCAGCAAAGGGGTGGTATACTTGCATTAAAAAAATCAGCTCGGTGGTAGCATTTTGACTTGGCCCCGTAATAACCTTAATGAGGGAGGTCACGGGCTTAGGATGTATATTGATCAATTTACCCTCGAAGTTTGGCGCGCGAAATGACGAGCGTGCTAGGTGCCTATATACATACATACATGCATACATACATGCATACATACATACATATATATATACATATATATATATATATATATGTATATATATATATATATATATATATGTATGTATGTATGTATATGTGTATGTGTATATATATATGTACCGTTATGCAAATGAACGCAATGAAAATTTGCTCTCGCCTTGCGGTAATTAATGGTCCATTGATAAGCTCTCTCGCGTACGCGAAACCGTGTAATAACGTCCTCTAATGACAAAGTTTTCGGAAGCCGGGGGTGGTCGCATCGTGACGTCGCCATTGTCGTGATCCGCGCAGGATGACGCTGTCGAGGAACATATATTTTTTAGGACCCGTCGCTGAACGACATTATGAAAATTTGCAGACGAGGCTGAATCCCACGTCTTATCGGAGCACAGTGGATGTGGAGGGAATCGGGGGGTCGGAAGAAACGTTGGTTTATCAATGCTTATTATTTCATAGAGGCGCACGTGGCGCACGTGCCCCTACGGGTAAAACTCGCGCGTATACAGAAATACACCATATGGGCGTTGCGGGGCTGCCTCGCGCTGAAGAAAATCCGGAGTTCGGTCACGTTTGCGTTAGAGCTTTCGCGGTATAAACATGGCAACACTCTTCCGTTTCTCTACCTCGCCGCCTCGTTCGTTACGGCATATACGTACCCGGAAGGAAGAACAAGGGTAAAAAGACAAAGGAAATCGCGTAAAATCCCAGTCATAAAGCTCGGTTAAGTTCCGAAGCCGTGAAATTAAACTGGCATCCATGCGTCGTATACGAAGAGGGGGAAAAAAGGAGAGAGAAAAAAGAGTGCTGCGCTCTCTCTCGCCCTCTCTCTTTTTGTTTTGATTTTTAATTTTTTTATTGTTATTTTTCTTATTTTTATCTTCATTTTTATTTTCATTATTTTTTTATCGTTTCTCAGAGCATTGCCGGTTAGGAGTAGTTCCTACGGGCCGGAACTCGAATTTTCTATTAACTTTCTTCATATGGTAATATAATATTGCCATTAGTGGGTTGTCTCACGAATTTCCGTATTTGTTATCGGCGATCATAACATAATCAAGTTAATAGTATTGTTGCAATCATCATTATAATTATTGGAATTATTATCTCTATTACTGTACATTTTTATTTTTTATTTTTAATGTATTTATTATTGTTTTTTTTCTCGCTTATACCGTTTTTATATTACTTTTGTAATCTTGTTGCTTCAAGGTATTACCAAGGCATAATGAACCAATGAATGAATCAATCAATCCCTCTCTCTCTCTCTCTCTCTCTCTCTCTCTCTCTCTCTCTCTCTCTCTCTTTCTCTGCCTTGCTCTCCATTTTCACTGCTCACATCGATGTCCCTAGTCGTGAACTTCAGGAGTGCCTTTTTACGGGGTGCCCCTTTCGCACCACCCACGCATACGTCCCGCGGACACGGAAGAACCGGAAGTACAGTGTCGTCTCAGCTGATATTAGAAACTTTTATTGACTCCTCGCCCGCGAACGCCATCCGCATTTCTCGAACGTCACGTGACCTCGCACACATTCATAACGGCGCTCGAGGCACACTCGCGCACACGCACCTTTGCACATTTGTATCCGTACACAAACGCCCCCGCGAAATATGTATTGTCACGTACGTCGAGGCCATTTCGGAATCGGGACACATTTTCCTTTTTGTCCCGGGCGATCACGTCGTTGCACTCGTGGTATCCCTCCCTCGACTTTGTTGCACTCGGGTGATCGACAATTTTCGCAAGCGACGAGAATAAACCTCCCGACGAATGTATAGTGCGTCACAACGAATTCGGGAGACACCTGGGCACCCGATGGAAGACAAACGAAACGATGCTAATATATAATGGAGTGAGCTGGCAGAGACGCGACGCCAAGTATTAGGTGTACGAATAGGTTCTCGACCCGAGCACCAAAATGGCTGTGTTGAATATTTTAACGAGAAAATGGTCCATCCAGGTCTGGTGTAATGATTTAATAATAATAATATATCGATATAAACATAATGTAGATATAATAATTAATAACCAATATAGATATTATAGAATATTAATGTAGATGTAATAATTAATGATAATACCAAGCTAGTAGACTAGTTTTCCGGGCCAGTAGCTTAACGTAAGCTCGATATGTACATCTTGAGCACCGTGAGCAAAATGAGTTTTAGCAATACGCATATTGGGCACTCTGTGCTTTTCGCGTTCGAATTGAAGAAAACATGTAGTTCCGGGGCTAGGGAGATGATTTGTCAAGCATTGGGGAAAGATACCGTATCCAGCGGTGCTGTGGAGAAGTGTTTTCCAACGTTCCGGAGTGGAACTTTTGGCCTTGTGAATGGCGAGAGTGCAGGACGACCGAGAAATATGAAGACTGTGATTTGGAGCAGTTGATGGATGAAGATCGTTGCCAAACGCAATCGGAGTTGACTACTACATTAGGAGTTATCCAAAAAGGAATTTATAGTTGTTTAAAAAAGCTCGGCGAGTTTCAAAACGGGCTTGCACAGGCAAAGGACCTAGGCCGGTCATATTACTGCATCCGATCGCACTAACATCATTGGACTGCCAGTCACTTCAAAACGTTCGATGAAGACAAAAATTCCATTACCGACTTTATCGACTCTCCCGAATTCGCAATCTGAGCGACAGTTGGAGGAAATTTGTAAAAGCAAAAGAAGATTACTTTTCCGATTAAAATGTACCTCGGTATAAGTAAATAAATTTTCGTGAAAAAAATGCCGAGAACATTTTTGTGAAAAAGGCAGAGAAATCATTTGTACACCTGATAATAAAAAATAGCATTTCTGAAGCATGCATAATGAGGTCGAAAAGTCCGAGTATTAGTTGTTTCGTGAACATTGAATAAATGATGAAAATGGAAGGATCAGTGATGTCTGGTAACCGTTTCACTATTTTTACTGCATTTTTTGACCCTCGTCTTCAATCGGAAGTTGAAAGGCAGCAGATAATTATTTTTGGTTACTTGGGTCACAGGGAAAGAGAGAATTTCAAAAGGGTGGAATAAGTAGAGGGAAAAAGGCAAAAGAAGCAGATCAATAAATACAAAGAGATTTTGCATCGACAGAACGTCATCTACACGACACTTGTTGGTGTTTCGACACATACGTGTGGAAAGCCTCGGTAAAAGTCAATGTAAGAAGAAAATCTTTTAGCGTTGAGACCCCATTTCCAACATGATGTTGAAGTTCGCATCGTTGGAATGCAACGAAAATTTTTCTTTATTTTTTCATTTCTTTATTCTTTGTACTATCCAAACCCTTGTTTCCAAGCTTAAGTTATGGAACTTTGTATGGAACTTAGGTTATGGATCTTCAGAAATTTTTCACTGATTTTTCTAGCCTGAAAGGGCCACAAAAAAATTGGGCGACACGAGAATAAAAAAATCGTTGCATCCCAACGATGCAAACTTCAATACCATTTTCCAACCCCTCTTTTTTCTCGGGGGTCGAAGCGCTATATGACGATGTTCACGAGGTTCTTTTATCGTCCGTGTGCCTGAAGTGAGTACTAGATAACGAGCCGCGAAGATATCACAGATTGCCGTGATATCCATCGCTACACATAGGGTGTCCCGGATTGTACACAACCTCGAGACACTTATCAACCGAGGAGAGTCCTCGGAGGATCTTCTAGCTTTCTTCAAGCCGAAAAATGGGGAAAAAGTGGATTAAAGTTGAGGGAATTTAATTTCCCGTGATCAAAATTGGAGCAATATCTTCTTGTCAAGTGACAATGCGAGACAGGGTACAAGTATCAAAGAATACGTAATTACAGATCATCACAAAAAAGTGGGTTCTCATTTTTTCATGATGTCATCGAAGTAATAAACGATTAAGCGAAAACAAAAATAAATCTCGACAGTACTTTTTTATTTTCGATTAAGGGATTATGGCCCGTTGTGAAAGTCGAAACATCATTTTTTTCAAAACCTATATATTTTGACAGTATATCATCTTATAAATGTTCCCTGAAAAATTCAAGGTGATCGGATCAAAATTGACAGATTTATAGACTATGTTGACGCTCGTCGGAACGCTCGGAGGGTCCTTCGAAACTTTAAACGCTTTTTTATCGAAAGTCCGTTTTCAAAGTCACCGAGTAAAATATTTCAAATCTACTGCATCGATGTTTCTGAAAAATTTAGGGCTTTTCCTAGATGTAAAGTTATATTATTTCATCGAAGGATTTTTTTCCCGATGTATAATGGTGACTGGGGTTGGTTGTGACATTTGTATCAAATTGACCTACTACATGTCGTCTTTGGAATATTAAGATATACAAAAATATTTTATTAGTCAAATTGATAAAAATGTCACAACCAACCCTAGTCTCCCCTATACATCGGGGGAAAAATCGTATGAAGCAAATATGAAGCATATATGCTTCATATGAAGGAGTTGATAAACTTTTTATACATGTCCCTCATTTAATTGTGAGTTTGACGTAACTATAAGAACTTGATGTTTAAAATAAAAATGACAGCGTCTTTTTGCTCCACATCAGGGGTTAGTTGTTACAGTATAGGGGGTAGGATATGACAAGAAATAGACAGGCTTACTAAGCAGTCTTTTATTTCGAGAATCAGCAGAATCATTGTTCTATCAATAAAAAAAATATGGAGGCAATAAACGGTCTTAAGGTACCTAGCTTACTACCGATAAAATAGAACATTTCAACTTCACAACAAAATAAAATTCGTTTAATATTGAAACCAATAATGAAAATCAACTTAAAGTAATCAAACATAAGAAAGAAACTAAACCACAAAGTAATTAATCGGAATAATCACTGTCGCAATTAATGCACACATAAAACGTGGTGTTTCCAGTCTCACATCACGTGGCGCCATCTTTGCAAATATTGCACTGGACTCATTCTTCACCAGAGCGACTTTCATCGAACGGACCACCAGAGACGGGACAAAAATATTCCTCATCTTCAATATCGTTCAGAATCTTTCATTTTACGCCTTTCTTCCTATGTTTCGTTTTTTTGAAAGGCGTTTGGCTTTACCTTTTTCGTTTTGTTCCTCAGCTGAGGCGTCCTACACTGGACATACTAGATGGGGCAGGATGTGATATGTCCCGGCTTTGTGTTGTGACCTACCCCCAATTGTGTAGGCCCCTATTTTGCATTGTGATCTACCCCCTATATTTGTAACAATTACCCCCATCACCAAAATTGACCATTCACAAAATTGAAGATATTTTTTTTCACGGGCGTTTTTTTTAAGGGCGTTTCCATTTTACCTTTCTTTTTATGTTTCGTTTTTTGAAGAGCGTTTGGCTTTACTTTTTTGTTTTCCTTCTCAGCTGAGGCGTTCTACACTGGATCTATACTAGATGGGGCAGCTTGTGACATGCTACTACCTACCTCCGATATTCGTAACTTTTAGTCCCATCACAAAAATTGACCATTCAAAAATGTACGATATTGTTCTAGGTTATCTTAGCTACAAAATCTTGGTTTCGGCCTTCGGACACGTCAATGCATGTCACAACACGATTTTAATACCGTAATAACAATAGCGGCAGGTATGGACCAAAACTACTAAATATAACAAAAAGTTACACATCTGCATTTATTTCGCACCACCGCACGTAGTCCCTCTTGTCGACAGATACGGCACAACTAGCATCGGTGATGTGAAGTTCAACGTTGCCGCATCGTTCCTCTCTGACATCACTGTAGCTTCACTTCTTGATCGTAAATTTCTGCTGTAACTTTTTACCCCTGTAACTTCCACCCTCAGTCTCCCCGACTTTCGATTTGATGAATAAAAAACGCCGACTTCTTTTTCGCAAAAATCAAAACTCACTTTAAACACGTGCCATTTTTTTTTAATCTCATATTTCGGAAATTCCTTTGATTAATCATAGGACGAACTAACATACTAACGAAATCTCTTCGATTTTTCACTATTAGCGAAAGATGTTTTCGACAGGTGTTACCCGGACATCGGTTGTGAATCGATCACAAATGAACGAATTTTCTTACACAAAAAAAATTACGGTATTCTTCAGATGATACTTTTTGAAACACCTAATTCTTGTAGATATTCATCATCACAACTTTTTATTTAAAAATCCCAAACATGAGCTGTTTTCGACTGTCGCAACTAGTCACAACCCGCTAATTGCGTTAGCTGCGCGATTGCAAAAGTCTTGACGTTTAATTTCACACCTGGTATGCCTATGTGTATGCACGTGCGCAGGAATAATAAAAATAACGGGATCAAACGAGGGGTTAAAATTCTCGAGAGTGTAATATATGTCACAAACATACCTTGAGGTTGGGTCGGGGCCATTGGAAAATTGCGTTACACGACGAAGGCTAAACCGTACCGCCGTTCGGATATTATCACTTTTGGTGGCCGAAGACGGGCTGAAAAGATTCCTCGGCATACGCGAGAGTCTCGTAATATTCAGTCTCTCTGACGTGCTCTCTTTTTCGCTCTCTCTCCCTCCCTCACTCTCTCGTACCTTTGCCGTACAATTTTCCACACGAAAATATTCGCGGAACGTTGGAACTGGAAAATCCGATAGCCCATCTCAGTGCGACCCAGGTTTGGTACATCGGGTCGCCTCTGTGAAAGAGGGAATATTCTCACGTCGTCAAGATAAGCTCTCGAGAAAAGAGGACTCCACACATATATATATATATATATCTGCCTTCCTTTCTCATTCGCTCGCTCCGATATCCTTGTCATCGTTGTCGTTACCAAGTTTCCGTCGTCTGTTCAAGAATTGTCCACCCTGTGCTCTTTCTCTCTCTCTTTCTCTGTCGCTCTTTCTTCTAGGACGCCTTCGTCCACGTCATTCGTTCTGTTTCCTACAGTTTTTTTTCTTTCCCTTTTTCATTTTCATTGTTTCATATTGTATCATCCGTTTGACTTCACAGCCGTGGAAGAAAAAGAGAGATAGAGAAAGAGAGGGAGGAAAAAATTCTTGGCAATGGTCCACTGCGGTTTAGTTGCTCGCTGCAAGTGCACGTAGCCAGGGGGTGTAAAGCGGATAAGCACAGAGTTTCACCAGTCCACAGATTCTTTTATCATTTTTATTTTATTTTATGATTTTTTACTGTGTGAAAACGTGCATACAGCACTTTGCCTATATCCCCTCCTCCTTCCTCGCATTTTGTCTGCCACAGAGTTTGATGATGACTCGATCTCCCCCGCCCCCCCCTGATAACACGTGTACGCACACACATTATTCCACCTCCTTCCGTTGAATTCCATTTTTGGAAATATATTAACGGGTCACCTGGTTGTGACAGTCGAAGACCGCTTATTTTTGGGATTTTTTGTTGTTGGAAAATCGTGATGATAAATTTATATGAAAATTAGTTTTTTGAAAAAGAATCATATGAAGGAAATTCTGTAATTTTTTGGGTCTAAATATCTTATTATAATTGTTTTACAGCCGATGTCCGGGAAGCACCTTCCAAAAACGTCTTTTGCGGTGAACCCTTCTGAACCGAGTTATCTAATATCAAAACATCAAACAGATTTCGTTAGTATATTAGTTGACGCGTGTTTAAAGTGAGTCTTGTACTTTATACATACATCGGAAAAATACTTGTACTTTATACATACATCGAAAAGTATACATCGGAAAAAAAATCCTTCGATCAAATACTATATTTTTACATGTAGAAAAAACCCTAAAAATATTCTGACAAAAATGTCAGAACCTTTCTAAGATGATATACTGTCGACACATATAGGGTTTGAAAGAAGTGATTGTTCGAACTTTTACAAGGGTTAGTGAAGTTAGCAGAGCGTGTGCCACCGGATCAAAATTAGGTGAAAGTTCTCTTCGCATGCAGTTAAGTTCTATAGTTCCTGATGGTATTTATCAATAGTTCTGGTGATTTTATAAAAAAAAAGGTGATTGAAAAAATGATTTCCTAACTTCCCATAGCAGATCATTTTCAAAAAAACCATAAATTACCGGGAGTTCTTCGTGCATGTGGCTGAGTTCTATAGTTCCTCATTGTTTTTAGCAATAGTTCTGGCGATTTTGCAAAAAAAAGGTGACGACATTTTTTTGTGCAACTTCCTAAAGAAATATGCTGATGGGTGTGAGTTCTGCGTGCTTTTTATGTGAGATATTATAGTTTTGGTATTGTCTGATGTATTTGAGAATAGTTCTGACTTCCAGCTATTTTCAAATAATTACTAAAAATGTTTTAACGGCGGGGTAAAGTTAATTCGGCGAAAAAAAGGCATGTTTTTAAGATTTTTTTTGGCGTAACGAATAGTGTTCGTTTATTGAAAAATTTACATATAATAAAGTAACATTTGAACAACATTCTCCTAAATTTGTATTGCAAAATATTCAAAATTGAGCGAGGGAAATTAAACCCCGGAGACGCCTCGAAAAAAAGTTGGTTTGCGGTGTGCACCATAACTCGCAACAGAATCATTTGAAACAAAAAAATCAAAATGCATTTGTTAAAGGAGATGTTTCTCGAGGGAATGACGGGAGGATTTTTTTTTTTCGATTTTTCGATTTTTCGTAGCACTTGGGAGCCAAAAACCCGATTTTCGCTAAAAAAATCGGCTAATTTGTTGTTGAAAAATTAGTAATTATAAAAAAAAAAAAAACAAAAAAGCTCTCGACAATACCTGGTGAATTATGTGAAGAAGTACTGTGCAAAATTTCAAAGCGAATGGTCCAGTAGATTTTGAGTTATCGTGCACACGGACTTCAAATATGACAAGTCTCAGAAAAACGGTTTGAAAAACGCAGAAGAGAAGAGAACGGCATGGAGCAATAGACGCTCAAATACTCATAACTTCGTCAATTTTACTCCGATCGACTTGAAATTTTAATACAATATTCTGGATATATTATGCATTCATTTAAAAAATTCAAAAAAAAATGAAAAAAAAATTTAAATACTTTACCCCGCCCTCAATAACTATATACATATCTCTTCAAGACGAGGGACTTGAGATCCTCGGGCTGAATCAACGACCACACGAATATTGAAATTGCTTGGAATATATACAAATATATATCTACACCTATTTAAAGAAAGCCCTTAAATTGTTCTGACAAAAATGTCCGAACATTTATAAGATGATATACCCTCAAAATATATTGGTATTGAAAAAAAGAGATTTTTCGACCTTTACAACCAGACATATCCCTTTAAGGCGAGGGACTTGAGATCCTGGGGCTGAACGAACGACCACACGAATATTGAAATTGCTTGCAATATACAGAAATATATATCTACACCCACACACACCACCGACATCGCAAACCCTATGCATATCTATATATATATACATATACGACCGAGTTTTCGTGAACGTCGAATCCTTTCATCTTTCTGCTCCCCCAGCGATATCCACGTTTCATATGCTTCGCTATATTACGCCAAACGATGGAGTACCACACACGGTGTGATTCATCAAGCGAGGAATGAACGCAACGATCCGTGAATATATAACATCGTAGACTCGTAGGGGATTCGCGTTGTTGAACGATCGGCGCAAAATAAATAATCAAAATGTTACACGCATTCGCGTATACGTTTGCTTTGGTCCAGTCGTTAAGGGGGCTTCTCACTTTAAACGCTAAAAACGGCTATTTTTATGAATTTCTCTGATAGGTTTATATTATAGATATTGATGTAAAAGTTGTTACACTTAATTAATACACTTTGAAAATACAATTTTTAACAATCCATTTGTTTATGTAACCCAAACAAACTTTAAACGCGTTTTTCCCGAAACAAGATTTTTCGACGGATTCTTGATAAAATTTTCGAAACTACTGAACCGGTGCTTATGAAATTTTAACCACATATTCTTTACAACTATAGCTATAGCGCATATCGAGGAATTTTTAAAATGTTGATATTTACTTTTTTTGCCAAAAACGGTGGAAAAAACACTTTTTTTCGAAAAATGTCCGTCATTTTGTTATTTTTGGATATATCAAAAATCATATCCATCATCGGAGATTTCATCAAAAGCGCAGACCTACAATTTTTTAGGACATTTTTTACTACCATTTTCGTCTATAAATCGTGACGTGAATGAATAATTAGAAAAATAAATTTCGAAAGTGTTCTTATTAAGTGTAACAACTTTTATATCAATATCTATAATATAAACCCATAAAAAAATTCATGAAAATAGCCTTTTGTTAGCGTCTAAAGTGGTAAGACCCCTTAATATTGGACCGACAGCAATTTGTGTAAGGATGTTTGTTGTGCTTGAACATAAAAGGTCCTAACAATGGGTATAAGTAAATGAAGACTAAAATTGTCATGTTAACAACTATAATGGCAGGCGCAGTGACAACAACAACAATAATAATAATATAATGATGATGATTTAGCTCCATGTCGTTGAAGTTCGCATCGTTGCAATGCAACGAATATTCTTTTTCATTCTTTAATTTCTTCATTTTTTTCACAGCCCAAAATTGCTTGTAGCAATTTCAGATTGCCGATTTCTGATAACAATCCTGTAAAACGTTCGAAAGTTTCTCATACTCTGAATCTGACGAAAACATTTGGTCCATTCGATGGAGATTCATTTTCTTGGCATTCCAATTCCATTGCATGCAAACTTTGACACTCGCATCTTTAATCGATACACGTTGAACTTTAAAACGACAGCTCTTTTGTACATTTTATTTTCCTTATTTTTGTTATTATGGAAGACCTTGTTTTTCATAGATTTGTATTGTAGATCACTAAATAAATATCTTAAAAAATCGTCGAGGAATTTTTCCCGGCGAAATCTGCCAAAAGAAATCAAAGGAATTCGGAAATATTTACTAATTTTCATGGCATTCCAACGATGCAAACATCGACCTCATAAATTTTTTGAAATTATGACATTGAAGTTTGCATCGTTGAAACGCAACGAAAATTTCATAGCCCGATCTGTTTTCAAATCAAATTTCGGCTGCGAAAGACACTCAAATGTGTTTTAAGCAGCCTTATAACAAATCTAAGGCCCAAATTCGCTGGATAAGATTTTGTATGATGAAGAAAATGACGAAATCATTTTTTTTTATATTCGCCGCATTCAAACGCTGCAAACTTCAACATCATTTGTAATTCACATTGCCAGATCCATGGGATGAACATCGACAAACGCGAGTGAACAGAGTAAAGTGGACGCTGCATCGGGAATTATTTTTCCCGTGTTATTGACAGAACATACATACTGTCAATCGTTTTGCTTTTTTTTTTTTATTACCGTGTGCGCCAATACATGCGAATTTATTTTTCGGCCCGGTAATGCCTCGTTGCTTCCCGTATACAAATATTTACACATAGATATGTTGTATGTATACTTTATGTAATGAAATAAATCGACATTGGTATCACTCATCAACCGAAATATATTCATGGACGGAGCTCAATCAATCGAGCTGCGTCCGTTGTGCGATCGCTCAGCGTGAAACCCCATTTTCTATATGCGCGTCCATGTATTCGTATGAGAATATCGCCCCCGTCTGCTTCACCGAGAAGTGAACACCGATAATAAAAGATCAATGATTACCTATTCATAGATGTTTGTTGAATTGGAATCGTCCGAGGCCGATGTACCAAGACTGCATCCGGTGATTACCTACAGTACGTGCAGGGTGTCCTGTGATTAATGGATAATCCTGCAACTGTCGATAGGTCAGATCATGTCCTACTATCGTAATATGGGGTTGCTTTGAACAGGTTTTAGAGATTTTTGTCGGTAACTTTTTTTTAACATCCTAAATGTCAACTTTTTTTTGCTACAATAGGACAATGTCTTTTGACTATGAAATGTATAAGAAAGTCAAGCCCCACCAGACCCCCACACAATTTTATATTTATTTATTTTTTAAGTGCCAAAGTAACCTCGAGTGTGGGTTTTCTTTGACAAGGCATTGGAATGCAACTTATGTCAAATAAGATTAAGGGTTGTTTTGACATAATATTGATTTAAAAAATTAATATTCTACGCATTATACTTGAATTAGGTGAATAACAACGAATTTTTACAAACAAATTGTCATCTTTATTAAGGAAACATTTTACACAAAAATATCAAATACTTAGGGTACTGGTACAGGCCCCTAATCAGGCTTATAATTATCATTGAGATCAAAATCAACTTGAGAAACATTACCATCAACTTTAGCGACATTATAACAAACTTGAACAACAAATTTGAGCAACGATAGAAAAAAAGAATCAGAAAAGTTAACAGAAAAACAGTATTTTGGCGCTCTGTTAAAATACCCTAAAAAACTGTCAGTTTCCCGAAATGTCAATTCAACCCCGTTTTACGGTATATGCTGGAATTTCAGATTAGTAAAAGTCTCACGGTTTTCGTAATTTTGGACTTTGTTATTAAACACAAAATTATCTAAAAAATGTATCTAATTTATTAAATTATTATTTTTTTTTGTTTTGGTTGGGTCGACAATAGCTAAGGAACTTTTAAAAGTAATTAGCACGACATGGGGAGCACTTTTTTGTACACCGCAGGCTATCAAAGTCAGATGTTGAAATTGATTTGTATGAAAATTCTGCATAAGATATTTTTTAACAAAGTTTCCTTGACATTTAAGTTTAATTTTAGACTTTTTTAGATCAAACAAATGACCAAGAGTATTATTTTTAAACCATGGAAAGAAAAAGTTATTATGTAGGAATAGCTTGCGAAGAACCAAAAGAGGATGATTTAAAAAAATAGCATAAAGGCCAAAATCTCGAAAAGGGTGGGACTTTTGCCAAACTGAAATTCTAGCATATAGTAGGACATGATCTTCATTAAGTTGAAGTTTGCATCGTTGGAACGCAACTAAAGTCAAAGTTTTCATTGATCGGATTTTCTTCTGGCTACGAAAATCACTCAAAACGTTTTTATGTACTATTATCAGAGATTTACGATCTCAGTCGCAAAAACGAAGACTTTGGATAAGCATGGAAATAAATAAATAAAAATGAAGAAATTGCATTCCAGCGATGTAAATTTCAACGTCATCATGATCTGACCTATCAGCAGTTGCAGGATTATCCACTACATGACACCCTGGACACGACACCCTGTATATGAGGGCTGTTTGGTTACCTAGTTATCTGTCTATCAGTATCATACGTTAGTCGATTCGGTACAACGGTTTGCACACTTGCAAATTTATATGTTTATTCGCATACATTTACACAGAAAATAATAATAATAATAATAATAATAATATATCTGTGTTTGTACGCATCAAAAACATACGAGGATGTTTCAACGAGGATCATTTCACAAAACGATCCCTGCAAAAGTATCATGGCAAGCGATACATCCTCCTGATGACACTTACTCTTGCCCTGAGAATTTTTATTCATGGGAATTCTGTATCTACATGATCTCGTGGTGAAAGATAAATCGGTCAGAGCTCAGCAGACATATAAGAGATTGGGAGAAAGAGATACGAGAGATCGAGAACGATAGAGAAAATAAAATGTTAGAAAGAACCGATTGAATTATTGATATGATTGATTCTCCTGGGGGAATTGTCAAAACTTTACTTTTCATTTATCAGCAAAGAGTACAAAGGAGTACAGAGCGATTTTTTCATAAATATCGCGATGCATAGTAAAAATGTCTGCATTTTTTTAGACATCATCAAAACACGAGGAATAAACAGAAAAAATTGAGCTTTCAGATTGAGCGTCCCAATAAATGTTGAATCGTATTGAGTATTGCGTGCCACCGATCATTTAAGAGAGAAATTTCATTTTCAGATATTCTACTTGACAGATGCAGAGGAAATTCTGAAAGAGTTAATTTCTAAAAAACCAAAGGTTTAAGAAAGAAGTTTCATCCGTTTTAACGTTAACTTGGATCAGGCAGTCTACACTTTCAAAATGTATAGATGTATCTCTTAAGCATTCCACTTTCATTTCCGACTTGAAAAAACAAACGTACAGACAAGTAAGAGCGACCGCGAAATATTCATTGGCCGGCTAAGACTTTCGCGAGGTTATTTAAAACATTATAAAGCGCAAAATTAATGTGTGAGAAGTGGACGAAAAAAAAAACGATTTTCGATGGAAATTTGAATGTTTGGAGGGCTTGAGCGACCTCTAAATATTTTTTTATCGGTCGAGCTTTCGCGCGATTTTTTTTTCTTTGAAGAAGATAAGTGGATGTTGAGAAAAGGGGAAAAAAATAGAGCTCAAATTTGTGCCACCCTAATATATACAGACACGCTCCTCTTCGGTCTGTCGACCTTTCGCACCTTTCGCTCACCGCGATTCCACTGCTAAGTACACACACACATATATATATATATATATATATATATATACCCACACACCATATTAACAGCTGAATATTTGTCCAAGCACACCTCATAGAGTAATTCTCCTGCCCTCTTCCCTTAACCTCAACGGTAAATATGGCGTGTCCCTCTCTTTCGCTTATCTAAAACCTCGTATGTTGGGTTAATCAGTCGTGTGTTTGAAGTAGATAGGGAACGACGAGATAGCGAAAGTGTGCAAGCGAGTTGACATATCGATAACAAACGATACTAACGTGTATCCAAAATTGAAGGGACTGGGAATTCTTAAAAATAGTGAAAAATCGATTTTAGTTTTTTTCAGGATATATTTATCTCTCGACCTTTTACGAAAAATGTTACGTTGATTTTTTTTTTTCATTCCGAAAAAGAATGTTGGCAGCGGTAAAAACGTAGTTCGGCGCGCGTAGTCATGTGTGCGGTCACTGCGGAAAACGCAGAAAAAAAAACAGACCAGTACATAGCAGACAAAAAGAGCGAGAACCGTGCTGAGGCTGCGGGTCGGACTAAAATTCACATAAGGTGAAAAGTAGAATATTAAAAAAATTCTTACAGTATTGTAATAAATGTTTTCTGTAATTTGGACGTATTTTTCATTTTTCGTTGCCAGTTTTAAAATTCGGTTTTAAAATTAAAACGGTTTCAAAATTCCGTAAAAAACTTTATGCGTTTCGGGGAAGTCGTCGTGAAACGACGATCTCCACCTTTTCAATAATTACACCGGAGCATTTATTTCACGGTACTTGAGAATTCAGTCAAAATAGTTTTGTAATTTTCTATAATACGAAAGATGGAACTCCGTCGGTAAAATATTCAAATATATCGTCTGTGCTCAGCCGATTGAGCACGATTGAATGCAAAAATTGTGAAGGCTCCTTAGCTCTTTACAAAGGTCGGACTACTTAATATTGGTGTCACTTGACCAAATACTGAAAAAACAAATCCGACAATCACCACGAAGAATTGCATAAACGGTCAATTGACTATAAAGGGATACAGAATAAGAAAAAAAAATCGGTTGCCTGTAAAGTCGGTTTACTGACGATAGTTGAACGTGACAACGTCATAAGAAAATACTGATGGAATGGTTTCATTTTTCAAAAGAAAATTTTAATTTTGTTTGTTTGATAGATATTTTGTATGGATATAGAGAAGGAGGTAAATGGAAATCACAATTGAATTGATCAAGTTACATTTATTTGTACGCATAAATACAATTATGTCAATTTTTATTTATTTTTTTTACAATGTACATATTTTTTACAAGTATGAATGTGTTTGAGCAATTGTTTTACAACTTTTATTTTTTCATAAAATTCTTCTGAATAAAATTTATTGTTTAAATTTCTACTCGACTGTTAAAATTTAATTTTTGATTTTATTATTTTATAATAATAAATTTTGTATTGACATTATTTCTTTCAGCAAGTGAACTGAATAAAAGTTGTTGTTCAATTAGTTACTTAATTATTTTTGCAAATTTAATTGTAATTTGTTGTAAAAAAGTAATAATTTTGAATAATTTATTATAAGAATAAACTGTGATTAAATTATTGTTCATAAATCTTAAATTTAAAATTAAAAAATTGGAAACATCATTAAAATGTTTGTAACTCTAGCTTTTAAAAAGCCCGCCGCAATGTGTTTGATATAGGAGAAAATTGTTCCCTTTGACGGCTGGCTGGTCCAACCTGTCATTTCAGACACGTTGTTATGATATGTGGAAGATTTAACATTTATGTTTTAATTTTTTGAAATCATAGCTACGCTCGATAATTATTTCGATCGAATAGTAAAGCAATTGATTTTTACTCATCGTGAAATAGTTCTGTTAACTTATTGTTATAGTTTTGTCAATTATAGCATAACCTACAATCGCTGCACTAGCGGACCGATGCTATTTATTTTAATGATGAAAGCACGAATATTCGACAATATATCACTGAACATATATTTAATATCGATAGAATCATTACCTTTATCGCCGCAATTATCGTTGCTATAAACAATTCACACCACATTCACTTTTCACTGCACTTCATACTTGACGAAAACATGTACATGTATTATTGTATAGCAGCTGTCCACGCGGACGCATCGCTCATGGCTTCTGCACACTGCGCGCGATGGGCGACAAGCGATGACCGATATCCAATGAGAGCTCGAGTATGACGGAAATGCTCTATGAGAGTGACGTTGCCATTGGATATCGCTGATCGCTCGTCGCTCGTCGCTCGCAGTGTACAGAGGCCATCACTCAAGTAGGAGAGAGACAAATGTCGAACGCTGCCGAACGCGAAGGCCGATTGTACCTCTTTGTCGCTCGTTCCGCGCTCTCGCTTACACTTCAAGCCTTAAATGGAACGCCTCAGAGCGAGGTAACGGCGATGAGTCATGCTTTTTCGTGCGTGCAGCCGGCTCCATCGAATTATAAGACGTTGTCACGTCAAAAACTGTAAAAAATACAATTACCCCCAAAATAAATTTCGTTCAAACCAAAATGGTTTTCCAACCTCAAGCCACTGGGAGAATTAACGTTGTCGATAGCCATTTGTGATCCACGAAATAATAATGTTCCATGAATAATTAAATGAGTATGTGAACGTGAGTGAATAAGAAATGAATATATCCCAATATGAATAATTCCTATGATGGTATAAAATGGAAAAAAATTCCAATAAAATATTCAGAAGTACATCTTCACGAGTATACATTTAAAACTATATATTCATACATTTTCTCGAGTATTCCGAAAAGTAGCATCCACCCTTAAAGAAGAACTACACGAGTCTCGCTGCTCATCCCAGGTATTCGGTAAGATAGAAAACAGTGAAAATAATCGTTTCTTTTTCTTGCAAAACCCAGTCCCACGGGTAGCTCGGAGGAAGGACAAAGTAGGGGACAAATTTTCTCGAGTACGAGAAAGACCGAGAGAGAGAGAAAGAATGCTGCGATGAGACGCGCGACGGAATTGAAACTAAAGTAACAGAAGCAGAACGATTTGAGCGAAACTTCATCGTGTTTAGCCACCGACCATGTGCCGAGAAAAAAAAAGAGAAGGGAGAAAAATAAAAATAAAACGGGATAGAAAAAAGAGGGTTAGAATTTCATCCCCTGTTTTGGTAAAAAAATTCGAGTACTCTTATTTGGGCAAATGTGTATGTGTGTGTGTATATATATGTATGTATGTATGTATGTATGTATGTGTGTGTGTGTGTGTGTATATATATATATATATATATATATATATATATATATATATATATATATATATATATATATATATATATATATATATATATAAGTAAAAGAGTACTCGAATTTTTCTACCGAAACGGGGGATGAAATTCTTACCCTCTTTTTTATTTTCTATTCTATTTTTCTTTTCTTTTCCTTTCTTTCAAATATATATATATATATATATATATATATATATATATACGTATGTCCGCAACTTTCTACAAGCTTGCCTTTCCGCCCGCTTTTCGTATTCGTAGAGGGCATCTCGTCGAGTTAAATACTTTACGCCATTTTGCTCTGGCGTACAAGAAAAGCCTGCTCGCTATTTCTGGCTTCGGGGGTTGAGGCAGGGGTTTCATTACATTTTCAGCCGGTGCGAGCAACGATGTTGGAAGATTCATACATTCTATTATATTCTCGCAATTTGCCCGAAGTTGAAGTGAAATAAAAAGGAAGCGAAGAAGGAAACGATTGTACGAAGACTCTGGTTAAAAAAAAAGACAAATAGAAGAAGAAGAAGACAACAATGAAAAAAAGAGAAACAGATATCGTGCGACGAGGCTTCCTCTTCGGATTGGCTTTTTTGCTCGCGTTGCACTTTTTTTTCTTTTGCCTCTTACTTCGTCTTTTTGTTTGTCTCTCATCGTCGCAAAAATCGCAAAGTGGCCGAGAGCGAGGTAGCTACACGAAGAAGCTCGCGCTCGAGCGTCTTTGACGATGTACGATTACTGTTTTTCTTTCTTTCCTCGTCGTCCTTTATTTACTTACGGCCCTTTTTCCACCCTTACCGGCTCACCCTTCGCCTGTCCCACTGCTTTCTCGTGCTGTCCTTTTTTTCGTCCTTTTGTTTTCTTCAGTCTCTCATTCTCATCCCCGACGTGTCTCACTTTGTACCCTGCCCTGCCCTGCTGCACCCTCCCGCGCTTTTGTCAGCGCCCTTGTGACGCGTATACACGATAAATTGGCGACAAAGGAGCCGCGGAGCCGCAATGAAGGAAGGCTTCGGTGCTCCGATCATTCGGCGGGTTTGCCAAGACACACTTAGGGGTAGTCGGGGCAAGATGATAACGCTAAGGTCATGTTCGAATGAAACAATACGTATACGAGTCAGGCGACTTTTGACATCATCTTATTACAAATTTCATGTATTACAAAAAATCATTTTGAAACAAAACAAAATGGCGGCGTTATGATATATGCCTTTAGGCGTCTTTTGAAAAACTGCTGATGTTGTGGCTCAAAAAGTTATTGATCGATCTGGCTGACATTTTTGGTAGTTTCTTACTATAACGTTATCGGAAGGATATTCCTAAAGTTTCAGGATTATCGCGTAAATAAATTACCTATTTGGGCTAAAAATTGTTGAGAAAATGGTCAAAAATATGAAAATTTGATTACAAAGCCTACGAAATATTTTAATTTATACTTTATTATGTTTGTATAGGTATATCTTTCCAATAATGTTATAGTAAGTAACATTCCAAAATTTCAGCCAAACCGATCAATAGCTTTTTGAGCTATAACATGAGTAGTTTTTCCAAAGACGCCTAAAGGAATACCTTATAACGTCGCCATCTTGTTGTGTTTAAAAGGGGAGGGGAGGGAATTGCACTTTTGAAAAATCGTTTTTTTTGTCTTTTCTTATAGTTAAACATTTCAAGAATATAATCCCAAAATTTCAAGTCAATCAGAGCAAAACTCTCGAAGCTATTGACTATTTAGTCCCGCTCCTCTAACACTGTAGCTCCGAGTTCTCTAAACTTCAAACGCGTTTTTCTCGAAACCACTTTTGCAAAGTCCGTGTTCACTGCCATTTGAAAAATACATGACCGATTTATTTCAAACTTGGTACACACTTTATATATATAAAATGCCTCCCCCCAACGGTTAGTTTGAGATTTTTTACATTGAGGAGGTTTTCCACCCCCGAAATGGCGGAATTTTTCGTGAAAAATAGCACTTTTCACTTTACATGACCACCAAAAATTTAGAAATAAAAAAAATATCAAAGACCATTGGGGGAGGATTTGATGATACTTTGACTAAATTTTAATGGTACTTGATTTCAGATAATTTCTAGCTGAGATACAGTGAACACCGCAAATCGTTTTTCCAAAGGCGTTCTTGGAAAAGCTTTGTCACCGGCTTGTTTGTGGATATTTTCGCGTATAAATTTCACGGAATGTTCTTGAAATGACAATTAACAATGTACAAAAGGTATCAATAAATTTACTGTATCCATATAGATGAGAAAAATTCGCAAAAAAGTGTTTTTTTTCACGCTGAAACCCCTACCCGCCCCTTAAAAGAGAAAAAAATCAACACTTAAAAGATGTAATAAGATTATGTCAACATTTTTAAATGATGCGACTATTTTATCACCTTTAAAAAAATGCATGAAAAATGACTCATTTTCGAGCGTCTTAAGGGATGCATTCCCCCCTTAAGTGATGTTCCCTGTATAAGTCGTAAAAAATGGGGGAAAAAAAATCATGAAGTTCTGCAATTTTTTCCTCGCATAAAAATGTATCTCCCCTATGAAGTACAACAAAAATGACAACCACGAAGCTTCCTCCACAAGGTATCAGTCCAGTAAAAAAAATCGAAAGCCCAGCACTTTTTAGCGTAGAATATGAATTTTTGACTGAACGTAGATGGTTGTACACTGAAAGTAACCACAATTGCCCGCCCAACTCGCCCCAACCCTAAGGAATAGGGGTTGAAAACTTCAAAATCGCCGTATCTCGATAATTAATAGCCCGATCAAAAAAGGTTTCAAATAAAACTTATTTGGAATAATAAAATACGCATAAAGTTATCTGACGTCCAATCCCCTATCTTTGAAAATAGCGGAAAATCCGCGCACGCATCAACCCCGAATTTTCGAATCGTTTTTGCGCCGCTATTTTCAAAGGCAGGGGATTGGACGTCAGATAACTTTATACGAATTTTATTATTTCAAACAACTTTTGTTTGAAACCCTTTTTGATCGGGCTATTCATTATCGAGATATGGCGATTTTTAAGTTTTCAACCCCTATTCCTTAGGGGTGGGGCGAGTAGAGGGGCAACATTTTATTGGCGTTACTTTCAGTATGCAAGCATCTACATTCAGTCAAAATTTCATATTGTACGCTAAAACGTGCTGGGTTTTCGTCTCTTTTACTGGACTATAGGAAGAATTGAAGCAAAAAGGAAAGAACGTGAAATGGCGAGGGTTTGTACAAATAGGCTAATTTGCCACGTTCGTAAACCCAAACATCTGTATCCAAATATATGTGTGTGTAAATATGTGTATATACAAATAGACGAGCGTAATATGCTCCTGGTTCTCCTCAATGGCTTTGTTGAGTCCCAGGGACGAGCGCAAGCGAGCAAGAGAGTGAATGGAAGTCTATGTGCGAGGCTACCGTCCAAGTTTTTACCGCGCGTGTAGGAGCTCCTTACGGAAGATCCTGGCACGAAAATTCTTGAACTATTCACGAGAGTTCTCTTCACCCAGCGGCATTCCATTCGAACCAGTGTCTCCTCCCCTCGTCCGGTTTCGCGTTCTGCTTCGCGTTCGGTGCAGCGAAGCAAAGGGCGGAAAAGGGCGACGGACGAGGGTGCGGTAAGGGCGCAGGGCGAAGGGGTTGAAGAGGAGTGTGCGCACGCTGGCAAATGTGCGACAACGTTGTACCGCATCAACGGTGTTGCGCGGTGTATGTGAGCTTGCTATAAGGTGCTTCTCTTTCTTCTATTTTCTAGCCTGCCAAACCAAAATATAAGATGCTTTGCTCCCCGTATGAAGCGATGAGAGAACGAGCGTAACATTGTGGCGCGTGTGTATACGTGCGCAAAATTGTTGCATATGCAAAGTAGCGCTGCCACGTTACTATTCGCAAAGGACCGAGTAAAAAGAGGGGGGGAGGTAGAGAGGAAAGACAAGGAAAGGTGGACTGTGACGGAAAAATAAAGGAAGTGAAAAGAAGAGGGGGAAAGAGGGACGGAATTTAAGGGCGGAGATACCTGTAGGCGAGGCAAAAATTTGCTGACTTTCATGATTTTTTTTAGTTAACATTTTTTCACGTTTTTCGATACTCAGGTTATGTTTTATTACTACCTTTGAATGTTACGTGGAATTTATTTTTACTAATGTTCAAACAAGGCCGAGGTTGAACACAGGCAAAATTAATTATATTTTTTCGATAAAATGTCTTTTCGGCCGATTTAGACTATGAAAATCATTCAAACCTTTTTTACGTATTTTTTATACAGATTTACGACCTCGAGTTGCAAAAAAAGGTTTTGAATATTAATAAGAAGAAAAAAAAGGAGAAATGGAAAAAAATCGTTGCATTCCAACCATGCAAGCGTCAACGTTGTTCGAGTATACATCAATTCTTATGGTGTTGAGGTTTGCATCGTTAGAATGCAACGAAAGATCTTCTTTATTTTTTATTTTTCAAATTTTTATTGCTATCCAAACTCTTTTAATCCCAGTTTAGGTGACAGAACCCTAATGAGGATCTTCAAAAATATTTCACTACTTTTTTCACCCGAAATCGGTTCGAAAGAAATGGGCAAAACAAACCAAAGAAATTTCGTTGCATCCCAACAATACAAACTTCAATACCATCAATTGCTGCGCATTCCAATTACGTCATATTCAACGTTTTTTTTTTTCTTGGTCGTAAGCTTTGCTTCCAAATGCATCACCGATTGCCTCGAATAAATCGATACAATTAAAAATTTCAACAAAAAAAAATCGCGATAACAACGGCTGAGAAGCGACGGTGCATATGTGAGAATGACGCATATATACGGCCCAGTTTCGCACGTTCGTATAGTAGGAAAAACAAGGGGCTCACATTATCATGCGGATGTCGATGTCCGCGCTATACGTGTTTGGTATTAAAAAGACCGTGCATGACTCAAATTAAAGTCGATAAAATCGATGGTGAGTCAGGCTTATCGGGCGTCACAAAGGAAGGAGATGAATCGCACGAAAATTTATCGTTATCACCGTCACCGGAAACGACGATGCGGGAAACAAGAGGGTGAGACAGTCGCTGTGAAAGGGAGAAAGAGTGGAGAGAGAGAGAGAGAGAGAGAGAGAGAGAAAGGCGATGAGAGATAGCCGATAAGAATCGAGCGTCCACGAGCACGGTTTACTCTACACTTTCAATCTCGTGGGCAATATCCCAGTAACGTTTTATCAGCATAAAAGTGATGCTTGAGTGCATTCGACCCCTCCCTTTCCCCCCTTTACCTCTCTCTCCCTCCCTCCCTCCCTCCCTCTCTCTCTCCCTCTCTCTCTCTCTCTCTCTCTCTCTCTCTCTCTCTCTCTCTCTCTCTCTCTCTCTCTCTTCCCCTCCCTCCCTCTCTCCTTCCCTCGCTCTCTCCCTCCCTCTCTCTCTCTCTCTCTCTCTCTCTCTCTCTCTCTCTCTCTCTCTCTCTCTCTCTCTCTCTCTCTCCCCTCTCCTTCCCCCTCTTACTCACCCCCCTCTCTCCCCCTCTCTGTCTCTCAGTGTCTTCGTTCTCCTTTCATCGATAAGAGCTCTTTAATACCGTGCGAATTTCAATAAATGTCCGAGTTACGACGTACATTCAAACTTCAATAAGAATATCGAATAAATTTTGAAGGAATATTATATTATAATTTTTGCATAATAAGATTTTCTCTTATTCTATGTTGAAAATATATATTTTTTAAGGCGTTTCGAGTAAAAATTTACGACATGTTACCATTTGTTTAAAATGTATACATTAAATGCGTTATCTTGGAGAGAAAAAAATTTAACATAGGGCCTACGCACATCGCTGAATGGCAGTTTAACGTACGAAGTAGTGTGAAAAATGTTAAAAATGTTATGAAAAACTGTCAAATCACTCAGTAAGTGATGACAATTTCGTCATCAATGTCATTTGATTTTGTTCAATTGTAAATGTTATAGAAACGGTGCAGATGAATGACGTCGAATTTTGCATCATTGGGACGCAACGAAAATGATTTTCTTTTTTAATTTCCCAATTTTCCTTCAGCGAATTTCAGCTACGAAAATCAGGCAGCATTTTTTTGGGATTCTTATTTGGCGATCTACAACCTAAATCTGCAAAGTATGATTTTGGATAATGATGAAAATACACAATTGAAAAGAATTTTCGTTGCTTTCTAGCGATGAAGACTTCAATCCCATGCAGAAGATCGATTTGAAATTCGAAGTGTGCATTAAGTATATAACAAAGAATTCACTGTATGAATTTTGTATTTTTTAAATGCCCCGATCGCATTTTATTAAAAGTTAAAAGTTTCTTCAAAATCTGTCGAGGAAAAAACATTTTTTGCAAAAACTGCGACATTCGCCAATTTACAAACCCTTCAATTTGATGTATTCTTACATAACCTCTATCCACTCTAGATTACGTGGACTTTTGGAAAATATCGATTTCAAGCTTGCACAAGGTTAGAATTAAAAAAAAAGTTTTTGTTTTATATCACGAGCAACAAAGCAAAATCTCGAAAACCTAATCCTTGCTGATGACCCACTAATTATTTCATTTTGTTGGTGGACAAAGCGCGCTCAGAGGGGAACCGAATTTTAAAGAGCTTTTCGCTTATGAGAGAGCTTTGGGACGGCGATAAAATAATGAGGAAGCAATGTGAGAGTCCGTAATTTTCAGGTTTTTCTCTTTCGGTGTTTCTTCCGCGTTTATCCCTACGTTGCTCGTCCTTTCATCGGTGAGAGATGAAAGGCGGGTCGGACCATTTAGTCCCCGTCAAGGGATCGTGCAACTGGGTCAATTTTCACGCTAAGTATAGTTCGTAGTGAGAAATTTGTGTTTACTTTTTCTCTTTTCAGGATGCCATAGTCACGGAGAGGTTGTTAATTTCGTCGTGTCTGTCACGGCAGCGTGTCTCCCTCCTCCCCTACACTTTTTCGACTTTCTGCTTTAAAAATGCGAAATTATCCATAGAAATGACATTCGGCGAGTGCTGTGAATTAAAATGATTGCGGTTACTGAAAAACGATTAGTTAAGGGGATAAAAATGAACAAAAAAGGTTTTTAATTTAACCATTTTTGCTAAAGTTTTAACACTGCTCGGAAAATGTTGAAGATATTGTTAACCGTCGGGGTTTGTGAAATATCGTTGCCCAATAAACATTCGATTAATTTGCAAACTTTTCAGTTTTAACTTTTTATTATTTTTACTTATTTTATTTACATTTTATTAATTTGCAAACTTTTCAGTTTCAAAACAATTAAGTTTTAAGGGGTTATGTCTAGCAGTGAAAGTCGAAAATTCACGTTTTTTAAAACCAATACATTTTATGATGTTGAAGTTAGCATCGTTGGGATGCAACGAAAATTCGCCTATTTTTTTTTGTTTCTTATTCTTATTATTATCCCAAACCTTTATGGGGTTGACGTTTTCATCGTTGGAGTGCAACGAAACAATTGTTTTTTAACATCCCAAATTTCCTTTGGCACATTTGAGCTTCGAAAATCACGCAAACGTTTTTCAGCATTCTTATTAATCGGTTTATAAGAAATTTGCAAAGTACGATTTTGGATATTCACGAAAATGAGAATTTGGAAAGAATTTTCGTTGCATTTCAACGATGCAAACTTCAGACCCATAAACCTTTTTCTTGCAGATTTAGGTTACCCATTTATAGTATAAGGATTCTGAAAAACTTTTCAGTGGTTTTGTAGCCAGAATGCGCCAAAACAAAATGGGGCATTAAGAAAAATATTATTTTCGTTGCATTCCAAAAATGCAAACTTCAACATCATTAAATTTTGACAGTATATCGTCTTGCAGATATACCCTGAAAATTTCATGGTGATCGGATCGAAGGTGACAGATTTATAGACTGTTATGTTGACGTCCGTCGGAACGCTCGGGGCGTCGTTCGAAACTTTAAAGGGTCTTCTCACTTTAGACGCTAAAAAAAGGCTATTTTCATGAATTTTTTCATAGGTTTATATTGTAGATATTGATATAAAAGTTGTTACACTTAATAAATACACTTTCGAAATATATTTAAAAAAAAATATATTTATTTAAGTCACTATTTATAGACGAAAATATCAGTTAAAAAATGTTCCAAAAAACTTGTAGGTCTGCGCTGTTGATGAAATCCCGGAGATGGATCATCCGAAACAAAAAAAATCAAACGGTTTTAGATTCAGTATGTTAATGACTACAGCGCATATCATACGACTTTAGATATATGCAAAAATAACATAATGACGGACATTTTTCGAAAAAAAAAAAAAAAAAAACTTTTTTTTACCGTTTTTGGCAAAAAAGTACATATCAAAATTTGAAAAATCCTTCCTATGCGCTATAGCTATAGTTGTAAAGAAAATGTAGTTAAAATTCCATAAAAATCGGTTCACTAGTTTCGAAGATTTTATCAACAAGCCGTCGAAAAACTTGGTTCCGACAAAATCGCGTTTAAAGTTTGTTTGGGTTACATAAATACATAAACAAATTTTTTAAATGTATTTCGAAAGTGTATTTATTAAGTGTAACAACTTTTATATCGATATCTATAATATAAACATATTAAAAAAATAATGATAACAGCCTTTTTAGCGCCTAAAGTGAGAAGACCCCTTAAACGCTTTTTTCTCGAAAGTACGTTTTCAAAGTAGGTGAGCAAAATATTTCAATACCTACTACATCGACCATTCTGAAATTTTTAGGCCTCTTTCTATATGTAAAAATATAGTATTTGATCGAAGGATTATTTTTCCGATGTATACTGTCGATTTGACGAACGAAAAATGCCATTTTCTTAAAAATATCGAGACTTTCACTTTGAAGACGCGACATTTTTGTAAAATTAGATATTTCGGAAAATCCTTCGATTAATCATACGATAAACTAATATGCCAACGAAAAGTATTTGATTTGTTTATATTAGATAACCTGGTTCAGAAGATGCTATTGAAGTTTGCATCGTCGGAAGGCAACGAAAGTTTCGTAGGCCAACTTTTTTTGCCCCATTTCGTCCTCAAAATTCACTCAAACTTCTTCGAGATCTTCAGTCTAAATATGTGGGAAAAGATTCTGGATGATAATGAAAATAAGGAAATATATTTTTTCAAAAGAATTTTGGTTGCATTGCAACGATGCAAACTTCATCGTTTCAGAAGGGCATCGCTCACCGCAAAAGACGTGGGAGATGCTTCCCGGACATCGGCTGTGAATCGATTGTAATTACATATTTGTACAGAAAAAAATTACAGTATTCTTCAGATGATACATTTCCAAATACCTAATTTTTGTACAAATTTATCATTACGATTCTCTATATAAAAAAATCCCAAAAACGAGCTGTTTTCGACTGTGACAACTAGGCACAATCCGATAATTCAATGTTACAATTATGCGTGTGCCTAACAAGTTGTGAGGAAACCCACTTTGATGAGCGTTCTGACTATTTTTTTTTCCTTTGGCAATATTTGCCGAGAGAGTAATGCAATTTCACGGTGAGGGTGACCCAGCCGAGGTGCTGTGTATCGCGCGTCACATAATTAAGAACGTAAGTTTGTTCAGCTCTTCAAGTGAAGATGGCCCGAGGCGATGCACCAAAAGCAGTGGTCAGCGTGGTATGCGAGCTCGACCCCTCAAAGTGAACTTGGCATCAAAGGAAATGACCGAAGAGTCGAAGCAATATAGAGATAATCCATTAGTAAATAGACGCCCAGCGATAAAAGAGCGAGCCCGATAAGGTTCGTTCGTCCTGCACACTTGAAAGGTGTGTACAGAAAGAGAGACAAAATGAAAACATTGATTTTTGTGAAGTATCCAAAGTCACGCATTTTCGGGTTGGTTGTTTGTGTTTCCGGCCCATAGGTCATTCACAGTCACGGACCTTTGGGTTTACTCGAGCCTAAAGATCCAAAGAAGGTTACTTCAAGGACCTCGTCAAGGTCACGCGAATTTGGTCCCAAATGCTGGTCCCAAAGAGCCTCTTGCCACCTTTCCGCTTGTTTACGTCCGTGGGTCATTGCTAAAAGTCCAAGCGTACGAAAGTTTGAGTAGACACAGCTTCACAAGCGTTTGAAACTTACGACTCAACATGGTACCTAAGCAAAGCTTTGAGGACGCTCGTCAGTCACGTTAAACCGCGCGCGGTCGTCCCAAAGGCACGAAAGTTACGGTGCTGTTTGGGTTTGTTTCCAGCAGAATGAGGTCAGGAGTTTTTCGTTGGGATTTTTGGGACGTTCGAATTTGTTCAAGAGTCGCTAAAGTCCAGGACGTTTTGTTTTATTTGTATTGTTCTGCAAGGTCAAAACTTTGCAGGGATATGTGTATGTATATGTATAACCCTTAACAGTCATCGGGGGTTAAATCAACCCCCGCCGTTTTTCGACCTGCGATACATTCCAGAATTGTTTTTTGCGACATTTTTTTTTTGAATATAAAAAATCACACGACTTGACACTAATCGGAATGGTTTTACACAGAAGGGTTGAAAATGCATTGTAGTATTTTTTTTCAATTTTTCAATTATTTATCACTCTCGATAGTAAGTGGGGTTGATTACACCCCCCAATGACTATTACGTCACAATCTGGAGGTGTGACTGACAAGGGTTAAAAAATCATCTGCTCAAGCCCATCTTACTGTATACAGTACCGCGGCATGTTCGTCAGTGGGACGGTGGTAGTTTTTTTTATTGCTGCCGCGTCTCTTGATGAGTGTGTAAACTTGTCCATTTATATAAAGTATGTATGTGCATACACACACACACACACACACACACACACACACACACACACACACACACACACACACACACGCACACACACGCACGCACGCACGCACGCACGCACGCACGCACGCACGCACGCACGCACGCACGCACGCACGCACGCACGCACGCACACACACACACACACACACACACACACACACATACAGGGTATCCCTCTTATCTCTGCCACCCGAAATAACTCGGTAATTATCGACGTTCCTACAAAATGTTCCGGACAAAAGTTGTACGGTGTGAAGGAGGCCATCAAATGCGACCATTTTTTTTTTATTTCAGTGGAGGCGCTGACGCACAGTGAAGGTCACCTCCACTTTTTAAAATGGAATGATACATTACTTTTCAACCATCTTGTGGAGCACCTCAAGCCGCATAAAAAGCATTAGGGGGTCAGAGTAGTTCAAGGTAATTCAAGGTCAGTATTGGTGATACAAATCTAAATAGGTGACCTTGAATTACTTTGACCCCCTAGGGTCAAAGTAATTCAAGGTTTTATGCGGCTTGAGGTGCTCGATAAAATAGTTGAAAAAAATGTACAATTCCATTTAAAAAAGTGACGGTGACCTTCACAGTGCGTCAGCGCCTGTACTGAAATTTAAGAAAATGGTCGCATTTGATGGCCCCCTTCACATCGTACAACTTTTGTCCGGAACATGTTTTTGTGACGTCGATAATGACCGTGTTATTTCGGGTGGCAGAGATAAGAGGGACACCCTAAGTCCGGGGGAGGTGGCCCTGCTAACTTTGAGGATCTATCGTCGAGAACCCATGATAAATAAAGTAACCATTTTAATCGCAAACGAAACTTTTATTATATTTTTTATTAAACCCTAATAATAATTACTCTATAAAATAAAATAAAAATGTAGTCGCATGAACCATTTTGAAAAAATTACGATTGGGCATGGTGTCTTCCAGTGTGTCCCGATGTGATGGCTATAGGAGTTGGGGGCAGGGGGGGGGGCTCAGCACTCTTTTCTCCTTTTCTCTTGTCTACCACTACTTCATGAAAACTCATGTCAGGCGCTAGCTGAACTTGCAGAATCATTAGAATTTGATCACCCAACAGTTTCCAAACGTTTGAAAGCATGAGGTATAATTTTTTTAAATACAGCATTACTTTTCGCGAAAAAACAGCGAGAACATTCAACATCCCAATATATACATATACACACATGCCTGTGGACATCTGGCTCAACGATCGTTGCCTGCAACGAGTTCAAAGTAAACGTCACGCTTCTGCATCCCATATTCCTCGATGACAATCCAACGAGAGCCAGAGACCACTCTGTTTTCGCTCTGTTTCGACGACCAGTTTACAATTGAATATTTTATATTTGCCACTGTAATGGACGTTTATGTACGAGAGAGAATGACGAAGGGCCGTGGGTGAACGTGTCCATGTGTCCGGAAGTGGATCTCCTGGGTCCCGGTAACTCGCTAAAATGCTTTCTCTCTCTATAACTCACTCAATATAAAGCCACGTTGTATCCATTATTCGAAATGCCTCCGAGTGGCCATATTTCTTCGTCACTGTATTGTTCCTTTTTTTTTCGTTTGGAAAAGCCGTTGGTGCGCACTTGCTGTACGATTTCGTCGGTACTCCATTTCCGTGCAAACTCTCCGCCCTGGACACAAGGACAGGACTCGGTTTAGGGGCTGAAGGGGGTTGCGGGAAGGGTTGCCCATCGCGGGGTGTTGAGCCTGCCGAGTTCTCTCGGTCACGAGTGCCTACCGGGTTCTTCAATGCTGCCAACTGCACGACTGACTCTTTTATTTCGTCCCGCTAACCGGACAAGGAAGGAGGGGGTGGAAGAGAGCTGAAGAGGGAGATAGGAGTGAGTGATGGGCTGAGGGAGAAAAATGTGCGCAAACGAGGAAACGAGAGGAAACAAGACACAGATAGGGATGCTGCGAGGGCAAAAAGGGGTGAAAAAGGGTGATAGAGAGAGAAGGGAGGGTAGGTAGAGGGACGAAGGGCGGATGAGGAACAGGAAGGGAAAGAGGAAAGGTAAAACGCGTCAGTGTGCAAACGAACGTAGGCCACGTGAAATTTATAACGGTACCTTTTAAATTTAATACCCGAGAGGGGCCAAGCAGAGGAGGGATGATCCTCCTCCAAATGTCCGGAGGGCCGGCGACTGTTGAATTTAAAATTATTTTAAAAACCACCCTCGTTCGCGATGCACTTGAACAAGAGAGAGATATATATGCACGAGGGTCCTTGTGTGTTGCGCCCGCTAGCGACACTGAACAACCCCTGACCAGCGCATCATCCGATTGCGGCTTTCATGACGGTACTTTGTTGCCAGATTTCCACATATATGCGACGAAAGGTTATTTTGAAGACCCTTGACTTCGAGGACCATCCTCGTTATAGCATACCGTCCCCATACTCCACATTATGTCAGCCCCAATGTCCTCAGAGTCATCTCCATTTAATTCAAGCCCATTTACTTGAAGATTATTTTGAGCATCGTCCTGTCGCTAAAATGGTCGATTCACTAGAAAAATTCGAGCACTGTCCTAAAACCAAATGGATGTGCTGGTAGCCAACGTTACATGGACGCGATAGCTGCAAATTGTCCGTTTTCGCATATATATAGGTAAGGAATGGAACCAGCAGTTGGCTATGCAACAACCACCAACAACCACCATGCCAAAGCATCCTTCCATCAATCATTCTGTGTAATCCAATTGCCCAAACATTTTACGCGCCAAGCCGTGATCAACCATCAGCGAAGTGACGCCTGCCAATGATGGAAGCATCGCGGGTGACGGGGCGCGATTATGGTCCACATAAACCCTTGTATCGGTAAACACTTTTGCGTAGTTCTTTCCTCTTTATTGGCGTTCAAGTTTGCTTAATTGGTACGCAGCGAAAGTTAATGGGGTAGTTTTCATAAGATTGACTTGAAACTTTAACTGCAGCTTCTTAGATAGATTCTCTTAAAAAGGTATTTGTTTATGGCGATTTTTTTAGCGAGAAAATAAAATATATTAAAAATTGTGTCGTTTTGCGAAAAAAAACATTCTTTTTATTAATTGTGTGTAATTCTCTACCAAAACTAATGTAAATGACGATGTTTTTTAAATTTCTTTCTAGGTACTGATCCATAAAAGTTCTGCGTCCTCCCACGGGCGCCTAATAAAAGCGCTCTCAATGTAGCTACGACTTAGCTGCTATTTTCTAATCTACGATTTTCAGTGAAAAAATGTATATTCAAAATGATTCTGTTTTTCGAAAAGAAAAAAACATATTTTTAAATAATCGTGTGTAGTTCTCTATCAATACTGATATAAATGACGATTTTAAAAAATTTCCTTCCATCCATAGAGGTTCAGTGCCTTAAAAAACGCGCTCTCAGTGCAGCTACGACTGAATCACTATTTTCTACTTTCTTTTTCATGAAAACAAAAATTTCGTATACGTCAACACCTGAAAAATAAATTCTCCAAACCTCATTTTGATTGTTTGGTAAATATTTACAAGGGGGGCTCCAGCCGTAATCGGCTCCAACATTTTTTTCACGTCTTCGGGGCTATTCTGTAGTATGAAAATATGTTTTTTATGAGGGGGGGGGGGGTATTTTATTAAGAAACAAAATATATTTCTGGAAAATATTCGATTTTTGAAATACGTTTGTTTGGGTTGCTTGGGTTTGTTTTGGTTCCTCAGTCTTAAATATTAAAAACAAAGTGCCCTGAAATACATCGACTCGGTGCAAAACTTCTAAACCCCTTTTCTAGCTGAATCCCCACTTGTAAATATTTACCGATTGTTTTTCTAGTATCCTCAACAAAAAATTCCAAACAGTCAAATTTTTCGAAAAGTCGATAGATGTAACGTCTGGCCTTCCGTTGACCTACTTATCTCTGCATGGCCACGATTTTGACACGCCGGGTCAATTGGACCCTGATGGTGCTCCTTCCACCTGCCACTTAACAACCCTTCAGTCGGTTTTTATTTTAAGAAATCAACAATACATTTTTCACACTTTTTACCACGTCCGCATGGTTGAACTTCGAATCATATAAAATGTAATTGTCGTAAATTTCGTTTAACATTGTGAATTTTGGAAAAGTGAGCATTTTATTTAAAGTTTGACCGAGTCAAAATGACCCGGTGTGTTAACGGAAGGTTAAAAACCACTGAGCCGAGAAAGCGCACTTTGGCGATTTCTCCTCAATTTTCCAACACTCGTTCGATTGAACTTGATTAAGTTAGACCGCGCCATATCTCAAGAATCCGCGTGCGAATGAACATAAATGAGGCGCGAAATCGATGAAACTGACTATGACCAGTTTTGTCATCACATATATTGCCTCCACCCCAGGAGATTCGAATAAAGAGACATTAAAAGTGAATGGGGATGAAAGACCAAAGGGAGCGATATAACGTGCAATATCCCCGGAGGATGCTGCAAGTAACGATGTAAAAGGGAAGCATAGAGAAAGATGGAGGAGTGCGTGTATGTATGTGTGTATATACACGCACACACATACATACACATATACACACATAAAACCTGTGTGTATGTGTATGTGTATATATATTTATATATATACACCCACATGTGTATATTACAAACTGTGTGTGTGTGTGTGTGTGTGTGTGTGTGTGTGTGTGTGTGTGTGTGTGTGTGTACACACAGAGTGTGATGTTATGAATGGATATCTCTGCGACTGTCGATAGGCCAGATCATGTCCCTTGGCCAAAAGCACCCTGTAATTTTTCTATCCGGACGAAAAATCGAATTTTTCGGCAAAAAAAAGTAATAAACCAATTAACCAAACGGCGTTTTGAAGAGGAGAAAACTACCTTTATTTTACTTTTTTATTTTTATCTTTGCAATTTTTTTTATACCCGGTACATCATTTTGAAAATGCCAGTTTTTCACTTTTCGCACTTTATATATATATATATATATATATATATATATATATATATATGTATGTATGTATGTATGTATGTATGTATGTATGTATGTATGTATGTATGTATATATATGCATAGAGTATGATGTGATGAATGGATAATCCTGCGACTGTCGATATATCAGATCATGTCCTACCACACCCTTGACCAAAAGTATAAAGCACCCTGTAATTTTTCTACCCGGACAAAAAATCAAATATCTCGGCAAAACAAAATCATAAACCAATTAACCAAACGGTGTTTTGAAGAGGAGAAAACCAGCTTCATTTTGCATTTTTATTTTTATCTTTGCGATTTTTTTTTATACCTGGTACGTCATTTTGAAAATGCCGGTTGTTCACGACTTTTGCACTTGGCAAAATCGCGCGGTGAATTTAGAAAAATCAGTAATCTCACCATTTAGTTATAAGATCTTTGAAAATGAAACAGTTAGGTTTAGTTTCAACTTTTGGAAAAGATTTTGCTGTTTTTTTCTTATCGCAGAGTAATTTAGTTTTTTTTTTCTTGAAGTGACCGAACTCCGAAAAGTCGGCCTCGTGCGGCGTAACTTGAGAACTATGATATTTGGAATATTTAGTCTAACAAGGAACACCACTTTGGTGTCCTCCTCCGATTTTGCTGAAACTTTTTTTATGTGGAAGAGTATGAAAACTTAAGAGACACGTATTTTTTTTTATCGGCGGAAAAAACGGTTTTAAGAGGTGAAACGCACCTTCGAAAATAGGGATGTTAGAAAATAGGGAAAATAGGGATATCGTTCTCATCTTCAATGAGATGATGAATATTTATAGAAAATAAGCATCATCATTATGTTGATGATGATTTTATAACATTCTGTATAAGAAAATATGTATTTACACAAAAAAATAAACTTTGGTGCAATTTGAAATTTGTTTATATCTCGTATCGTTAAAACGTTGTTAACGAAAAACGACCTCCCATTTTTGAGGGTGCGTTTCACCCCTTAAAACCGTTTATCCGCCGATAAAAAAATACGTGTCTCTTCGTTTTTGATACTCCTCCACATAAAAAAGTTTCAGCAAAATCGGAGGAGGACACCCAAGTGATGTTCCTTGTAAGGAGTAAAAAGTTGTACTTAGTTATTTTGGAGTCATTTTTTGGACTGCATTTTCTAAGATTAAAAAAAAGTTCTCCGTATTGCTAGTTTTGGTTCATCGTCGACGAATTGTCTCATTAATTTATTGCCGTTACTTTGAAACAAAGATGTTTTAATGAAAATATCAAGAGGCGAAAAGGTACATACACCCTTGGCCACAAGTATTGGTACCCCTATGAAATATTAATATTTTAAAATGTACATACAGCGATTACCTTTGCGTCAACACACACACACGCACACACACACACACACTCCTCGACCTAAACTGATACCGTCACGGAGTAGCGAGAGAAACTCTGTGGCATTAATCGACGACGTTCCTTTTTCGAATCCGCATTGAATGCACCTCTTGTCTCCCAGCGAAGGCTTTTCATTGTCTGTTTTATTGTTTCCTCCTTTTGTTTCTTTCTATGCCCGTCGCTCAGCGCCCTTCCGCTTTTTCAACGTTCTCCTCACGCGCCACTGTCCTTCCCTTATCCTCCTCTGTGTCATTTTATTTTCATCTTATCGCGGCTCATTGTCGAGCTCGGTGGAGACTATACTAAGATTGGCTGGAATCCAGCACTGGCTGTCGTCGTCACCGTTGCGATTTCAGTCGCTTCTTCACCCGCTGCGCAGCTCCGATTCTTTTCGTCGACTGTTCCCAAGTGGCGGTCGCTCTCGTTCGCAACAATTCGGATGTGAAAAGATGAGCCGTAAATTGAGTACGATCGGCAACGGTTATGACGATGAAGCTTGCATCGTTGGAATGCAACGATGTTCTTGTTCATTTTGCATTTTTATCGTTGTCCAAAGACTTCGTTTGCAAATTGAGGTTAGAAATCTCTAACGAAAATACGTAAAAACGTTTGAGAGATTTTCACAGGGTTAATAGAGCTGAAAAAATGTTTGGAAATTAAGGGGGGAGATACTTTTGGGCGAGAAAAAAAATGCGGATTTTAATTGTTTTTTTTTTAAGGAAAGATTCCTTCATCATTTTTGAGACTCTGGGCATGTTTCATGATTACTTTTGGCTGTTATACGGTATTCATTTTCATTTTTTTAATCTTTAAAAATGGCGGAGGCTCGGTTTTCTAAACTGCATTTTAAAAACTGGCGTGACGTGTATCTAAAGAAGTAAGTGACTGATTCTGATGAAATTTGGTACAAATCTTTCTAACCTGATGGTCTGAAACATGACCCTTAATGTTTTTGAAAATGAAAAAAGTATTTTCTATTGCAAAATGTAGCCATTATTTCGGAAAATTCAATCTTTTGGTTTCAAATCGTACCATTCAATCGATTTGCAACATATCTCACATTTTCTTGGTTCATATTCTGCGTGTGAGTGTTAGTGAAAGAAAAATCGTCGTTGGATTTTCTTTCAGATTAATCCCGCCGAGGCTACATGTCACGCCGTCGGACACACTCGCCGCAACCCGTTTAGAAGACCGTGCCATACCTCGACTATTTTTAAAGATTAATGAAAAAAATACAAAGTGTGAAAGAAAAAGAGTGAAGAAATTTTTCTTTAAATAAAAAAACATCATGACATTCAGCAATTTTTTCCTGGCCTAAAGGTATCTTCCTCCTTAAGGGAATATCCCTCTCGGGAAACTTCAAAAAATCGTTTTTGCATATTGTTATAGTGTGAACTTTCAATAATATTTTGAGACCAACCGGACACTGAATTTCCAAAAATTGTCGATTTTACACCTATTTTAGTGGAACAGTGTGCGTCGGATTAAGCGGCTAGACCAGTGTGACACTTTCAAAAAATCTTTTTTTTTTGCCTTTTTCAACAGTTTATACTTTCAAGAATATCATTATCATTTATATCAAGATCATTTTTCTTACAATAATGGATAGTTAAATCTTTAAGGAGTTTCGGTACAAAAGTCAAAATGTCAAGAAATTGATCAAATTTGGTGGTAATGTTCTTCACCATTAAGTGTGAAAACACAAATTTGTTCAAAATTTGTTTCTACTTCGTTATCGAGTAATTAAGCATTAAAGCAGATTTCTTATGCCCGCAATGTATACCTATATACATGGAAACGGTATGCTTATACACGTGAACTTTAGTGTTCACTTACTCGATAACTGTGGAGAAGAAAAATCTGATGAAATTTGGTTTGTCAAATCTGGCACTAAAGAATATGTTCACCACATTTTATAAAATTCTGAACTTTTTAAAATTTGTTAAGTTTTTAACATGGGTTAGCATGGCAACATTGTATCGCCCGTACCGAACATCCTCAAACGCGTTTTTCTCGAAACGAGATTTTTCAAATTTACTGACATTGTAACTAAAAGAGCAATTATCCGAATGACTTGAAATTTGAACTGAGTACGCTTGAATGTATTTATTCTACAATGACGTGGGGTATTTTTGATTGGACGAAAATTGACGATTTGGCATTGAAAAAAACGACCATTTTACAGGCAAGAAAACATACTTTTTTTTCATAACTACGCAATTTTGTTAGATTTTGATATTTTTCGAAAATCCTACGTCATCCTACGTCATATCTTACGTCAAATCCTACGTCATCCTACGTCATTTCATAGAAAAATTATGTAATATAGGTAAAATATAGCCAAATATATTCTTGATTTTCCGAAACATTTAATTGAGTACTTTTCTTCACAAAAAATTCCCGAAAATCACCCAAATTTTCAGCGTTCATACTGGTATAGCCCCTTAAAGATGATTGGCGTGTGACGAAAGCGAACATCAAAGCACAAGAACACTCAAAAGAGGCCCGAACTGCCCGCAGATTGCATAGATGAGGTGTGCAACACGATCTCGATGATGATGAAGGACACTTATATGGTGCTGGAATCGCTGACTTGTGGTAAGACGACAATATTTCACAAGATCGTGTAAAATATGTACCAAAACTTTGAACGCGTTTATCTCGAAACTGCATATCTTGACACGGCGGGATTGACATCTTGAGTAACTTTCACACTATTGACTTGAATTTGCACAGTTAGCGTTCAAACGGAAGTTATTTTCGGCTCGCGATCGAATTTTTTAATTCGATGAACCATTTGAGGTTATCTTTGGAGAAGCTGTCAATTTTCGTCGAAATTTCGAAAAGTGGATCGTCAACCCATAGCTAATTGGATATATTTAAGGGGATGGTAGGGGTTTGCTATGTTGAAAAATCGGTTTTTTTTTCTTTTCTTATAGTTAAACATTTCAAGAATATAATCCCAAAATTTTAAGTCAATCAGAGCAAAACTCGAAGTTATTCACTATTTAGTCCCGCTCCTCTAACACTGTAGTTCCGACTTCTCTAAACTTCAAACGCGTTTTTCTCGAAACCACTTTTTCAAAGTCCGTGTTCACTGCCATTTGAAAGCTACATGACCGATTTATTTCAAACTTGGTACACACTTTCTACATATAAAATACCTCCCCCCAACGGTTAGTTTGAGATTTTTTTAATATTGAGGTGGTTTTCCACCCCCAAAATGGCGGAATTTTTCGTGAAAAATAGTACTTTTCACTTTACATGACCACCAAACATTTAGAAATGAAAAAAAAAAAAAAAAATTATCAAAGACCGTTGGGGGGGTGCAGGATTTGATTATACTTTGACTTAATTTTAATGGTACTTGATTTCAGATAATTTCTAGCTGAGATACAGTGAACATTGAAAATCGTGTTTTTCCAAAGACGTTCTTGGAAAAGCTTTGTCACCGGTTTGTTTGTGGATATTTTCGTGTAAAAATTTCACGGAATGTTCATGAAATAACCCTTAACAATGTACAAAAGGTTTCAATAAATTCACTCTATCCATATAGATGAAAAAAATTCGCAAAAAAGTATTTTTTTTTCACGCTGAAACCCCTACCCTCCCCTTAAAGAAATATTTTTTGTTTTCGTTTCAGATTACATTTGAGCCTGGTAGAGATCCCGCCGTTTCGGGCCTCGCCGCTGGAGGACTGCAACGCCAACTGCAGCACCACGAACACTTTGAAAGACTTTCTTCCGAAAAAATTACATTGTAACCACACACATAGGTACAACATAATGGGAAAATATAAATATATTCCTACCAATGTGTTGCTAGAAAGAAAATTATCATTCTGACCCTTTAAATTGGGCTTCCAAAAAGGGATATCCCGTTAAAAAGAATTAATTTTCATTGCATTCCAATGATGCAAACATCAACATCATCCCCGGTATTGTGTCACGAGAATTTTCTCCAGACAATGTCTATTTAAATTTTTCAATCGAAGGTAAAAAAGGAATGAATTTTCGAGAGAAAAAAACGTCGAATATAATTGATAGATTATATTCGCCCGCCTTCGGCGGGCTCGTTTGATCTGTCAATTATATTGCACGTCTCGTTCTCGATGATAGTCAATGTAGTTTTTTAGAGGCAGTGATAATTCCGTATGGTTTATCATTTAACATATTTATTTTTTTATCTTTGTTGGAATTAACATTTATTACAAACCAAACGATTAGGGAAGAAAATAGTTACAATAACTATGATAAAATCATTCGAGTAAATTGATCATTGGGAGTCTGGATAGGTTTGTTATAAAAATTTTGAAAGGTTTGAGACCCTGGTGACCATCCAGCACTCCGTCTTATTACATTAATGTCAACTCCTCTTCGATGTGCAGTAGAAACTGCAGCATGTCTGGTACTGTAAGCGATGAATTGATCAGTGTGAATTCCGGCTTTTTTGAGGAGTGTTTTTATCCAATGTCCTATCGTTTGTGAGGATACTGCTCCATATGGTTTAACAGTTGAAATTAGCATACTTGTTGTCTTTTCATCTCTCAATTTCTTGGTGAGTTCTATATATTCTAATATCGCTGACGCCACGCATAAGCCTTGTCTTTCGTGAAAATATGGTAATATTAATTCGGGTTGAAAGGCTCCTGGTCTCGAGGTTTTAATTTGATCTGGAATTTTGATGCTTAAACCGTTATTATTTTTGAAGATATTTTCGATCTTTATTATTGACAGGGTCTGTAGTCTTTGGGCAGTCGTTAACGCTAATAATGTCGCTACTTTTTGAGCAGCGTCCATGCATTTTATTGTTTTTAGTGGATAAAGTTTTTCTAAATAATTCAGAACCGGCGTTATATCCCAGGTTGTAGCATATTTTGGTCTTGTTGGTTTGGTTTTGTATATTCCTTTTAAGAACCGAGACACTAATTCATCGGCATTTATGTCACTATCTGTTATCAATGAGATTGCGGAACGATCGGTATTCAACGCACTATAACCTACGCCAGATTTAAACCTTTCATTGAGAAATGTGATGTCTGTGGTTTTTGCGTGGAAGACATTTAGGTTTTTTAAATGAATAAATTTCCACCATTGTCTGAGACTGGTCTCATATTGTTTAAGTGTTGATCTTGTGATCGATTCAACCATTACGTTTACGGATTCCTCATCAATCCCTTTTCTTAGAAAAGCTAACCGGATAATCTGCCTACCTCCAATGAAACGTGGCACGCTAGTCGGTGGCTCTTCTCTCTGCAAGGAGACATTAGTAATGTAGCAGAACATGAATTGTGATTGTGGGTTCGAGAAGAAGTGATCTAAATAATGGATACCATGGTTGGGATGACCATGCAGGTACTACCACTATTCCTACAGCTTTGTCGTTAATTATTTTTCTCAATGTTCGCGGTACAAGTGCGAAGGAAGGAAAGGCATAAAATGCTTCATGTTGCCAAGATACTGTAAAAGCGTCGACCTTTTCTGCTGATCTGGGAAACGTAAATAAAATTTTTCCCACTTTCTATTCAGTCGAGACGCGAATAAATGTATCGAGAAAGGTCCATATCTTTTTTCAATCGTTGAAAAACTGATTGGGTAAGTTACCATTCTATGTCTATATTTGTAACACGTGAGGCTTTGTCAGCGTCAACATTCACAGCTGAACTGATATAAGAAGCTTTTAGCCAGATTTTCCGACATTCGCACCATTCTCAAATTTTCCTTGACATCTCGCTGAGGTGAGGGTATTGTACTTCTCCGGCTCTATTTATGTATGCAACCGCAGTAGTATTATCTAATCGAAGTAAAACTTCACACTCGGATAGAGCAGCGGCAAAACATTTTAAGGCATAAAGGGCAGCAAATAATTCAAGATAGTTGATATGTTTCTTTCTTTCTTTTTCGTTCCAGAAACCGGAAGAGCTTATATTATTACAATAACAGCCCCAGCCAGTAAGGGAAGCGTCTGAAAAAAATTCAGTACAGAAAATCGATTTCCTTATTGAATTTGAGCCAATAGTAGCATTGGTTTTCCACCATTCCAATTCATCTATCATAGATTCATTTATCTTGATTTTTCGTTCGTAGTCACCACCATTGAATTTCAAAGCTAGGAATTTTTGTCTCTCTCATCTTTTACAATGAATGAAGCCACTGCTGGGCATGCGGCTGTTATAATGCCTAAAAATCTTGCAAATTCTCGAATTTTATGTTTTCCCTATTTTGTAATTGCTTGTCATCTCCACAATTTGATTTTTCTTTTCATCTGTCAGGTTTAGTGAAAACTTTGATGAGTCGATTATAAAACCTAAATATTTGCATATCCGATCAGCCATTAAGACATTTTTTGGAACGTTTATAATGAAACCTAGTTGTTCTAATAGTTGAATGGCTTCTTTTGTATTATCATTGCATGCTGTTTTCGATTTGTTGATGAATAGAAAGTCATCCAAATGTATTATTACCAGCATTCCTTTCAATCTCAGTTTGTTAATTATAGGTTTTATTATTTTTGTGAAGATGTACGGGCTGGTGCATAAGCCAAATGGTAAACAGGTAAATTGATATAATTTTCCTTTAAATTTGAGTCCAAGATATTTTTTGTGGCCTTCATAAATCGGTACTACGAAATAAGCGTCTTTCAGGTCCACCGAGCTCATGTAATCACTTCGAGAGATTAAATTTAGTGATGATCGCATATCTTCTAATTTGAAATGTGGTGGTGTGATGAACTTATTTAATTCTTTCAAATTGAAAATGAATCGGTACGAGCCGTCTTGTTTCCGCACCAAGAAGTAGGAAGACAAGAATTGACCTTCGGTATAGCTACATTCTTCAATTGCACCTTTCTTTTGAAGTTTTTTTATTTCCAATTGAAGTTGGTTTGTTTCCATTCGGGTTCGAATTCTTTCACTCGGTAGAGTTTTTTGATTTGGTATTTCATTGAAGGGAATGCGATAGTCTTCCAAAGAGCTCAGGATATTCTTATCCGAAGTAATTATTTTCCATTTATTGATGAAAAGTCGTAGACGTCCAGCGATTTGATCTACTTTACCTATTTCTTGGATGACGATCGGTTCGTCATCTGAGAGTGGGTCTTGAATGAATTCGTTGTATTCTGGAAGGGCTTCTTTTTCGGTTTGAATATTCGTCTTTTTTGGACTTGACCCATCTGTCGATAATGCGCAGGTGGAAATTTTGAGTTTCCCTGGTTTTTTGAATGGCCGAAGGTTTTTTGTACGTTCTTGTCTTTAATTTCCGCGCAGGCTTTTTCGATTTCTTTGGCGTCCTTAACTTTGTCTTTTAGGTTGTTACCGTAGAGCCATTCGTCCGAAATCATCTACTGTAGGTTTAATGTTCTTATTTAGCTGGGGCGTGATGAAAGATTTCCGAGCGATTGATTGCTGATAAAAGACCTCAGTCAAAATTTGACCAGCATGGCTCAAATATTCAGTAAAAACATCTTCATCAACTCCTTCCTCCGGAGGATTGATAAGTAGAGAGACTGCTGTGCCCAATGCAGCCAAAGCCGTTCCCACACAATTTTGTGTCTCTGAAAAATGTTCATCTCTCTTTTTTGCAATTTCTAAGAGCAGTGGTACGATTTCCAAATTTATTCGAGGTGCTTCAGTGTACAGTATTCTTTTTCTGTTGTATAGTTCATGAATCTCTTTCTTATTTTTCTGTGGTAAGCCTTGTTTGATCCATTTGGACCAACTGTTTGATAATTCTGTATGATATTTGACCTCTTTGAATTTTGATTCGTTCAGATCCGCACCGAGTATCTTCAGTACACTATCTCTCGATATCAATTCCTCTAAGTTTTCTTCGATGAGTCGTTCATCTACGTGTGGCGTCGATCCATTTCCCTTATTTTCGCTATTATCTGTAATAGTGAGAAAATAGTGGAAACTGGGATCGGGAGCGGTAGTGGCAGTGGGTAACGCTTGTTGCGTAAATGGTATTAATTTTTTGTTCTTATTGAACATTACCACTTTACCCTGGGTGAATCAGTGGGTAACGCTTGTTGCGTAAACGGTATTAATTTTTTGTTCTTATTGAACATTACCATTTTACCCAGGGTGAATCGTATGGATTTTGTCAGATTCGTGTGGAATCTGACACTCAATATTCGTGTGGAATAATTGAGTAATTGAGAAAAGCACAATTTCTCTTGAGAAACAACTCGTGTAGAGTTTTACTTACCAGGTTTCTCAGTAACGATAATGTGCTCTGATTCCTGATGGTCGTTTGGACCGTAGATCAGTTTTTCCATCATTTTAGACAGACTATCCATCTGATCTTGGAGTTTCTTGATTTTGGCGTCTTCTCTCCGTTTGTGATTTTCCTCAGATCTTGATCGTTTTCTTTTCTTTTTATGATCCAGCATAATCTTTTTTTTAATCGAGTTATAGAAATGTTTTTTCGTAACTATGCAGAAAAAACGTGTTCAAGCTTCGGCCCAACGAAAGAATATGAATTCGATAGACATGGCACCATACGATCGGAGTGGGATAGGGTTACTAACATATACAGAAAAAAAAAGGCGTAACTAGCCGCTAAACGTTGTGAAGTGAGCATGACAAACATGACTACATTGACTATCATCGAGAACGAGACGTGCAGTATAATTGGGCGATTTATCTGAACGAATGACAACGATGTCGAAAATCCTGCTGTTCAGGAAGGAACGCCCAATGGAGCAGTGACGCTCTTTTACAAGAGGCCCATGGCGGCAGGATATTTTTATTGGAGCAGCTAGATGTAACCGATATCTCGTATCGTATACGCCAAAGAAAGAATATATACGAGCGGCTACCGTGTATATCGGCGAGCCTTTTACACGCGAGCACGTCCACCGATTTTCACGCTACATCGTGGGCAATCACTCGTGAACTTATTTGCGGGCGCGCATGTGTACGTCTGTATATAGTACGGAGTATATGTACGTATTCACATGCATACATACATGCATATATATATATATATAAATCTAAAAGTGTATATACGTATGTATAAGTTTAATCGACTTACAACACTTGCTCCCGTGGTGTTTCCCACGTGGCAGCGCGAGTTTGAAAATGACGTTCAATCGTTGCTCGATCGATCGTTAGAATGTAAAAGCCTCATAGCCCCGTCCATAAATTGCTCCTACCTCGTTCCTCGGGGCTGTACACTGCCGATAACTGAAACGAAAAATAAAGAAGCACCGATTATATAGTCGTCGCGTCGTGGTGCAAACACTATGTTGGGATACCTGAATAATTCTCCATCCAAGAATTTCCCAGTAATTCCATTCTTTTTTATTGCCTGTCTTTCAGTCTTCAAACGCCCTCTCTCTCTCTCTCTCTCTCTCTCTCTCTCTCTCTTTCTCTCTCTGCTCTCTTTCTCTCTCGCTCACGATGTACCGCCAGGTATGTCTGCCTCTCCTGTGCACGCACTTTCGTAAACGATCGATCGTTAGCAGCGATCGAGAGGCGCAATTACGCCTCGTGATGCACGAATTTTTCGCAATCCAATGGACCCGTATTTGCGAATATGTGTAAATATATGTATATCGCTTTGCCGCGGCGCACGGACGGTGTACCGCAGCGAAAAAAAAAATCACTACCGTCGACGAACTCGAGCGAATATATTGCGCCTTTTCTTTTACTGTTGTAATTATCAGAAAAAAAGAATGGATTGTAAATCGTATCATTTTTTTTAATAAAGGAAGGGGGGCATCCTGGTTTTCACGATTAAAAAAAAATCTTGCTGGTTTTCATGACTTTTTTTTAAAAGGAAACATTTTACCATTTGTCAGACTTGGGGTACGTGTGTTTTATTACTACTTTTGGCTGTTACTTGATATTTTATTTATTTGTTAATCTTTGGAAATGGCTGAGGTATCGTACGGTCTTCTAAACTGCATTTTCCAAACTGCATTTTCAAATCTCGTATAAATCTTTCTAATTTTAATGTCAAAAACATGACCCTAAATGTTGTTGAAAACTGAAAACAAAGTTTTTTTTCGATTGCACAATGTCGCCATTTTTTTCGAAAAATTTAATCCGTTTATTTCAAAGCGTATCATTTCATCGATTTTCAACATTTCTCACTTTTTATTGGTTCATACTCTGCGTATGAGTGTTGATGAAAGAAAACTTTTCGTGGGTTTTTCTAAGATTTATACGTCCGCCATTTGTGAAGATTAATTTTAGAAAATACCATGTCACATCCAAAAGTAATAAAACATCCCCGAAATCTCAGAAGTGTTGAAGAAATCTTTCCGTAAAAAAAAATCATTTAAATCAGCAATTTTTTCCTCGCATAAAGGTATCAACCCCCTTGATGGTGCTCATTTTCGACTACCATTAGAATGGAATTTGAGTATTACAACCACCAAAAAGCTGAGGCTTTTTTTAGATAATAAAAAATACATGGCAAAAGTGAAGACACGTAATAATGATGGTGTTCTAGTTTGCATCGTCGGGATGCAACGAAAGTTCACTTTTTTTTTCGATTTCTTTATTATTCTGACATTTTTTGCAGATTTAGGTTACACATCCCTAGTGTAAGGAAACACGTTTCAGGGATTTTCGTTTCCAAAAAGTGCCAAAAGCAAATTGGGCAAAACGCAAGCAAGAACATATTTTCGTTACACTCCAACGATGCCAACTTCAAGACCTTCAATAATGGGTCCGTGAGAATGACGAAACAGGCAACTCAGATCGGCGATCCGTTGTCTGGACTTTTCTGAATGATCAATTAATTTTTTCGTTTTATTTACAAATATCTCCGTCTAATTTTCCATTTATGGAACATTGAACAAGTTAATAAATAGATGAATTAATGTACAAATCAAAATGTTTCTCGAATTAATTATCGAACTAATACATGGACACGAAAATGCATCAGTAAACAAATTATTAGTGGAATACGTGAATGAATGAGCGAACAAAAAAAGCTGCGTGAGCATTTAACGTGAGAGGAAACGAGGGAGAAAAAATACTTGCATCGTGCTACGGACGGCTTGCGTCTGCTTTTTTTTCCAAAAATTGAACAGAAAAACATGCTGGTGAATACCTACGAGGATTGTGCCTCTTGGTTGTAAAATTCACAGTGAATCAGGGTTAATGGAGCCGCATTTATCAGCGGACAGCCACGACTCGGCGACTCGCCGAGGCGATGAACGGACGTGCGAAATTTCGCGAAGGCGAAAAAGATTCGTTTATTATACTCTCGCGTAAGCAGAGGAAATTTGTGTATTTTAATGCGCATACATTATTCATGCACACGAACGTACTGTATTCGGAGGTTCGGAGGCGCGAGGTAAAACTTCTGTGAGTAAGCGAGTTTTCGACATGAATATGTGTCGGTAATAAATATATATACACACACACACATATATACACATACACACACACTCGCATTGAACAACGAAAGGTCGACGTCCGAGAGTTTGAAGGTATCCATATCGTTTTATATAATATTAGTCGGATCAGCACAGAATTTGGTTATAAATCTGATACTTCGATTTTGCAAAAAAAAAAAAATAACGAAAAGAAATAGAAATACCGTTTATTTTTGCATGGTCGACATAAATGCTGTTGAAGTTTGCATCATTGGAATACAACGAACATTATCTGCAATTTTTGTTATTTTTCTTACTCTCTAAACTCTTTTTTTAAGGCTAGGGTTGTGGATCCCTAAGATTCTTTAAAAATCGTTCCAGTCTTTTCGTAGGCTGAATGTCCCGAAAAACATTGGGCAATGAGGATAATAATATTTTCGTTGCATTCCAACGATGCAAACTTCAATTGAATGGACATAATTCATTTTATCCTTTCTCAATCTTTATTAAGGCGGGACACCACTGTGACGGGTTAAAAAAAAACGATTTTTTGCATTTTCCCAAAGTATACATATTCAGGAATATATATTTTTTTGAATCAAGTTAAAATTTTGAAGAGCGATAAAGTTACAAACGATTTAGATGGTGTTGGAGTTGGCATCGTTGGAACGCAACGAAAAATCCGCTTAATTTTTACATTCCTCTATTTTTATTACTTTCCAAACTCTTTACCGCAATTCTACGTTACGGCTCCCTAGTAAAGATATTTAAAAATATTTCAATGATTTTTATAGGCTAAATGTGCCATATAAAAATCGGGCAATACGGGAAAAAATATTTTCGTTGCATTTCAACGATGCAAACTTCAATACCATCGATTTCGTGAGAGCACGAAAGCTCAGAACGATTTTTTTCTCGATCTCGCCGGAATCATAGCTCTGGCTAAAATTGCCCGATTATCAATCTGAAAAAAAAATATATATCCGTAGTTGCAGTAGCTGTCGTTGTAAATTGCCCTTTTTTTTGTTTAGTATTTTTCAAGCCCGTCGTATAAGTAAATATAATCTTCGAACCCCCGCGTTTTCGTGATTTTTCTTTCGAAAAACGGCTGCGTGCAACGCGAACTTTTTTATTTTTCGGACCAACCATTGTCAAGTTATCGATCCGGTCGTTGGAGCACACTTTTTATACAGAGGTTCTATTACGCCTCAATAACGTCAATGTTTTATTTTTTCGAAAAAATAAAATAAAATAATGCGTCATAAGTTCAACGTATGCTTAATGTGTATTTGAGATGTATAAAAACATATTCAACATGAAATAATAAATGATTGCAGATTTATCAGCCTACTCCATGTGCGCCTTACCACTGCAGTCCCCAATCGGCCGGAAAGATGCAGCTCGTAATTCACGACAATCAAGTAAACCAATAAAATCTTCCATTGTCATATATTTGTCTTTTGGGTGAATTAAAAAAGCGGAAAAAATCGTAAAATTATAACTTTTCCCAGATTTGTAACTTTCTAACTTTGAAACTTTGTAACTTTGTAAAAATATTCTCAGATAGTTTATCTATCGATTGAACTAATTTAAAGAAAAACGATTTTTCGTGTCTTCTTCGACTGGTTTCCCACCCTAAGGCGGGAAACCAGTTTAGGTGACTTAAAAAATTAATTTCATTTCAATTCCATAAATTGTTAGTAAAACTATCTAAGAATATGTTCCCAAAGTTTCGACAAAAAATTTCAATTAGTTCTGATGCTATGAGCGGTAAAGTGAGCGTTCCTCGTTTTAGTGCCGGAGCGCGTGGCGCGTAAAACGAAGCGGTCACTCAGGCAGTCACTTATTCACTTACTGGGTTCAATACTAATATGCTACGAGATATCTAGAAAGGAGGGGGCCGTCGACAAATGTTCTTAGATTCACTGTCTCGAATTTTTTGTTTTCGGTCATCTTTTTTCAAACGTATATTTCTCGAAACGATTTTTTCAATTTGTGTACACTCTAGTTAAAAACGTGTCTAACCTATAATTTTATACAGTGATAGTTTCTTCATATAATTACGTTCTATTTACTTTACTAATTATAATTACGAACCTAAATTTGCGGTAATATCATTGTTCAAAGTATATATTTTATAGCAAAAAAGGTTGTAAAATAATGGCATAAATCATACCCTTTTGTATCAACACCTCTAAAAATGCTATTTCCAATTTTTGGTCAGAGTTAGGTTCACTTAGAAGGAAAACATGTTCGTGAAGTAATCTTCAAACCGTTTTGATTTCCGATGAAAACTGTGGCCTCCAGAATGTACGCGAACTGCAAATTTTGATGGCAACCTTCGATGGGCGCTAGATTATATGTTCCATATTCTCGAAGAAAATACTTCGAAAAAAAAAAAAAATTAAAATATTTGTCTGAAAATATATCTAAAATAATCCCAAAGTTTGAAGAAATTCTATTCATTCGTTCCTTGTGAAAAAAAATCATGAAAATCACTAAAAAAAAACATACTCCTAAACTGGTTTTCCGCCTTAAAATATAAATTCATCGCGAGGGACCGCACAAACGTGGAAAAATATTAAGGCCCGTCCCCAAAACTGACAGGTGTATTCACAGTCAACGTTACATAGATATGGCGGTTACCGCATTTCCTTTTCTCATATTATTATTTATGTACGTATATGTATGTTACAAGAAAAGGGTTAGGGGCTACACCGTAAGGTTCGCCGCACATCACGGCCACGATGATGTAGAGGCCAACGCTGGCTGAATTTCCCGGTTCCCGTATCCGGAAAGTTGTGCGGTTAGACCGGTACAGCGAGCAAATTATGTAGTGGACGAAGCGCGATAGGAAAAGTGGGTAGAACAGGCTCGTTCAACGCCTTCTGCCTTTCGTAAACGTGTTAGAGAGAGAGAGAAAGAGAGAGAGAGAGAGAGGGGGGGGGGTGAAGAACTTAAAGGGGAAAGACTGAGAGAAAGAGGGGGAGAGAGAGTGAAAGTTTCCCAACTCGTACGTTATTCTGCACTCAAAATCGCGGGAGAGAAACGGAACTAAGACCGCAAATGGGCTTCGATACAAGCACGCGCGCATACTCAAATATAGTAAATTTACATATATATATACAGGGTGTCCCTCTTATCTCTGTCACCCGAAATAACTCGGTAATAATCGACGTCACAAAAAAAAATGTTCCAGACAAATGCGACCAATTTTTTTTTATTTCGGTGGAGGCGTTGCCGCACAGTGAAGGTCACCTCCACTTTTTCAAATGGAACGGTACATTTTTTTCAACCATTTTGTGGAGCACCCCAAGCCGCATAAAAAACATTTGGGGGTCCAAGTCGTTCAAGGTCATTTCGAACGCCTATTAAAATAAAATATCTCGGATCACTAGCAAATATTTCGTAGTGAGCCGAGATATTTAGATTTGTATCATCGATACTGACCTTGAATGACCTTGAACAACTTTGACCCCCTAATGTTATTTTACGCGGCTTGAGGTGCTCCACAAGATGGTTGAAAAAAATGTACCATTCAGTTTAAAAAGGTGGAGGTGACCTTCACTGTGCGTCCGCGTCTCCAACGGAATAAAAAAAAATTGGTCACATTTGATGGCCCCCTTCAAACCGTACAACTTTTGTCGGGAGCATTTTTTTGTGACGTCGATAATTACCGAGGTATTTCGGGTGGCAGAGATAAGAGGGACACCCTGTATATAATTGCTGAGAACGATTACGGACCATACCAAAGTACGAAAGGTCCAAGCATGGGCTGTTCCAAAATGTGATTCGGGGTCGCCCATGACCATGCATATACGATTCGATGCATCTCCATAGAAGACGTGTGTGAAAATGATTCCATTGAAGTTTGCATCGTTGAAATGCAACGATTTTTTTTGTTCCTTTTTACATTTCTTTACTATTTTCATTATCCAAAGCTTGTTTTTGCGAATTGACGTCATAAATCTCTAATGAAAATACGTGAAATCGTTCAAGGGATTTTTACAGCTAAAATCGGCGAAAAGAAAAATTGAGTAATTAGAAGCAATTAAGTTTCGTTGCATTCCAACGATGCAAATTTCAACGTCATTGAAAAAGACACAATTCCTATGCCGATGATACGATAATAATATTTAATAATAATAATTATTATTATTATAAAATTAGAGTGACAATATTTTGTTTTCATTTCAGTCTTTAATTTGGTCTTGAAGTTTGCACCATTGGAAGGCAACGGAAATTAATTTTTTCGGATTGGTAAAGCTTTTTTTTGGCTGATTCGGGCTACAAAAATTACGCGAACGTTTATCGGACTCCTTATTAAAAGGCTACACCATAAATTGGCAAGAAAATATTTTCGATGTTAATGAAACTAAAAGAAGAAAAACGAATTTTCGTTGCTTTTCACCAATGCAAACTTCAACACCGTTCTTTAATAGTAATAATAATCATATTTATAATGTCAGAATAATAATGCAATAAATATTATCACCAATAAGTTGCACATATTACGATCTTATTAATGATACTTATAGGAATAATAATGCACATATTACGATCGAATTTATAGTGTTGATTAGAATAATAATGCACATCAAACATGTAAAGGTAATAGCCGGGAATGAAGAAGTGAAAATGGCGTAAATAGGTTGAGGGGCAGGGGGTGTCGAGATGGAAAATCGTACGGGGCTTCAAAGCGCTTATCGCAACACGTTTAGTAGGCTAAGGCATACAAACAGACATGTTAAAAGCGATGGTGATTCAAACGCGCCCAGAATTGATTTTTCCATTTGCCGATTCCTCTTCCCTCTCCACGAGCCCAGATCTGTGTGCGCGCCCGCGCCAGTGTGTACTCGGATGTAGAATATACAGGGTGTTAGGAAGGTCGATGCAAAGCCTTAAGGGGGTGATAGGTCACCTAGTTAGGAACATATCTAACTTAGGTTACCTTAGCCCAAAGTCTAAGGATTTCGAGTTATCGTGGCAAGTATGATTTTTGGAAAATTTCCCGAAATTAGGTACTAACTCGTTTACCTCTTATGCTAAGGGGTAAGGCCACTGTAGAAATTACAAAAAGTCGAAAAATCAAATTTTTTTCTTTATTCAAAGATGCCTTAATATCTTGAAAATGACATACTCAAAGTATCGAGGTGAGAAAAATGTCTAAATACGTCCATTTTGAATTTTGGCGCAGCCCCTCTCCGTCCGATGCAATCCGTACCGAAAACTTTGAACGAGTTTTTCTCGCAACTACATTTTCTAACAAACTACAAGTCATCCGGACTCGTAACTCGAACAAATCTTGACCGATTGACTTGAAATTTTTTACTGTACATTCACAATGTCATTCTGCATAAAAGTACGTAGGATTTTCTCGATATATTACGTAGTTTTTTTTATAAACGATTTTCGGACGATGTTTTTTTGAGAATTGTTGGAGAATTAAACTTTTATTTAAAAAACGCGCTGTTTTTGCAAAATCGATATATCAAAAAAATCCTACGTACTTCTATAGCTTTTTACATGTATAAACGAAAAAAAAAAAAAAAAAATTCATTCACTGTAAATAAAAAATTGCAGGTGCCGTTGGTCCGACCGCGCGCCTACGAAAAAAAAGGCTTCGTCGAATAAAAGCTGTGCAGCCGCCATATTGTACTATATTACTTTGATAAAAATTCCTTATACAGTTTATGATATGTACAATAAAATACCTTTTTCAGAATTTCGATTTATTCCATTGTCCTGCTAAAAAAATCCCAAAATATACTTATTTTCTTCCCCGCTACAGTGGCCTTACCCCTTAATGCTATTTTATCAAAAATAGCATTGACATAAGAGGTATTTTAATTTTTAAACAAGTTTTTAATTATTCAACACGTACCATGTAGTTAGTTGTGTGGATCCAAATGATTGTGGTGGTGTTTGTTGATTGAATACTCATTAAGCTAAGACGCAAATGAGTTTTTAGTTGCCAATAATTGTCTGTTTGAACATTACAAACGGGTTAAAACGCAGCCTCGAAAATTGGGGTGTTTTTCGTTTTTCGTCGATGACGTTTTAACGGTACGAGATATGACAAAATGTCAAATCACAACAATGTTAATCTTTTCGTGTACGATACGTTAGAGATGAGAACGATAACGTTGTCGACGAAAAACTAAAAAAACACCCCTATTTTCGAGGGTGCGTTTCACCCCTTAAAAATTGGGTTCCGCAGATATAAAAAAATACGTGTCGCCTATTTTTACCCATTCTACAAGCATGCCAAATTTCATCGAAATCGGAGCGATCGACATCGCAACCTTTCCTCGTTAGTCGACAGCTCTAGGATTATGACGTTAAATTTTGCATCGTTGGGATGCAACGATATTTTTTTACAGATTTATTACAGATCATCAATTTCTAACTACAATACCTAAAAACCATTGAGCGCTTTTTACGTCCTAAATTGGCAAAGAAAAAATTTTTGTAATTAAAGAGAATTAATTTTCGTTGCATTCCGACGATGCAAACTCCAACGTCATCGAGGATTATCCCACCTTGCCTCATTCGCCCATTCTTTCCAACACCGTCTATTTTTTTCTTCAGTTTTTCCGGCGACGCTCGTCACCCTTCGTGTGAAATACTGAGTATTACGTACTTCAAGCTCGACACATACACACACAAATGTATACAGATACGTGTACTTGGACGGATCAGGAAGAGCTTTTCGTGACTCACCGGCGTGTCTCGAAGCTCTCTTGTCGATTTTCACCAGTCTCCCCCCACCCCTCCCTCTCTCTGTCTGTCCGTATTTCTCCCTTTCAATGTAACGAATGGATTTCCGGGGAAATATCTCTCCTTCAGTCCTCCTCTTTCCTTCCTTCCTTCTCTCTCTCTCTCTCTCTCTCTCTCTCTCTCTCTCTCTCTCTCTCTCTCTCTCTCTCTCTCATTCTTTCGTCCATTCTTTCTCTCGATAGCTTTCCGAGAGTGCTGCTGTAATCGCGACATGTACCTATGAAGACCCAATGCAAACGTTTATTCTCAACAAAAACCGATTCGAATTTTGCTCTCGCTGAAAATACTCTTCTGTCGCTTCTAATAACGGAGTAAACATTATCCGATGGACCCGAAGGTTTGCGGCATTCACCACCTCATCGCTCATATACATACACGAACCCGGCTTATTTTGAAGAAATTTAGCGTCGAGGACCATTGGCGTAGCCAAAAATTTTTTTCGGAGGGGGGGGGGTGATAATTTTTTAGCATTTGAATGTTAGCAGTGAAAATGTTTTAAAAACTGTATGTGTTTGTTGAGGTAGGCTGGGTATAGGGGTCTGCGTCAGCTGAATGTCACACGAAGCTAATACTACCCCCACTCCACTGCCACCACGTTGCAGTAGAGTGGGGGTAGCTGCGACATGCTGAATGCCTGTTATTGGTTGAAAAATGCCCTCTCTCCAATGTAATCGTGTTATTGAAGGCCTGTGATTGGGTGAAAAATTCCGTCGCTCAAACCAATTCTAATCGTGTTGTTAGTTAAACAATTACAACTTATACTACAAAGATATTATACAATTATTATAAAAACAAATCTAAACAAACCGAAACAAATCCAATAATTATATAATTATATACGTATCAATATTGTTTGAAAAATAATGAAGACTAACTCATATTATTTACATGTATCTGCTTTTTATTGCCCGAAAAGTTCGACCACATTTTCAATGCCATGAGATAGTTGCACTTCGTGTAATATCTGTGGATTTTTTAAATACAATTTACAACATAGTCGATAATCACGTAACACACATAAAATATGAAACTCGCTTTAATCACACGTTCATGGTAACACATTAATATCAAACTCTTGGAATACCTCAAAAAATAATGAACTAATTTTTTTATCACACCTTGGTTTAGTTACCAGTCTTTAAATTTAACTTTCAGTAGGTACTTAGTTGAACAAGTCGCAGTTTAATATTTTTCTTTGCACACTGGCCCAACACTTTTTCAGCTGGAATTTTTTTTTTTTTTAACAATTTCTTTCTCGATGTTCAGCAGTGATATATGAGAGAATCGTTCCTGAAGTATTGTGCTTCCCAGCCACGTTCTCAGCCGCCTCAAGGCAGAAAAAACTTATCTCGGAGCCGGCGGAGCTCACTGGGAGTACTATTGCTGCTGGTGAAAGTTTACATAAGTTAGGGCAGTACTCCCTTTTGAATATGCTTTCTTCAATTTTCAGCATTAATTTAATTATTTTAAAATTAAAGTATTCCTCACGACCATTGCTTCAGCTCCTAAGGCTGATGTATTAATTATTAAGGTTTTGTATCATCATTGATGGAAACATCTCCGTTTTTCATATTCAATTCCAAAAATGCGTCGACTACATGAGCTATCGGTAGATTTCTAAATCGGCGTTTTAGATTTACAATGATATTGTAAATGGTGATCTTTCAGTATTCTTCTGGCTGTGCATCGGCCGGCACATCTAATGTATTGCTTTTGCCTGCAGTTGACTCAGTTGTGAAATTTGAATATTTATTTAATTTACGTATTGAAATAGCTACTTTTTATACAAATAACCAAATTACGGCGAATGAAATAGTTCAAGTTTTATTAAATTGTTTCCTCATGCTTGCTCGGGTGTAACTTTAATAAAATTGGTCCATTCATTGAATTTAACTATTTTGGATTGATTTTTTTCTGGACCTTCACCTTTTCGTTTTTCTGGCGTAACTATCAGACTTGTCACAAAATGTCATAGGACTTCTTTCGTGGACCATTTGATTTTCTATAAAAACGTGTCATTAAATAATTAAAAAAATAACTAGTTTAATAGTTAACGGCTTTGCAAATTTATTTTTTGGAGAAAAGAGGCTATTTTCGTGAAATATAAATAACTCGCTTTTACCCGCAATTTCGTCCGCGTAAATATCGGAGATAAACTTTGTTTTATTTTAAACGCAGAAGGTTGAGTTGTTCTGTTTAATCTATGACTTTTCTGATTTCGTTAACTTAAATTAGCTCTTTTTGTGGATTTATTTATTGAAAATATATATATGAAGTTTTAGTTAATACCCGTGACTTTTTCTGCGTGGAATTAACGACATCGTTGGAGTGCGATTTAAGAAATTTTTCAAGTCAATCCGACTAAAAAAATATGTTTTTCTATACAAAATGTTCCATCCCCTTGCAACACCTTCAGGGTTAAATGTTCGAAAATACTGAAGTGCATGTTTCATTATTTCCGTTATAAAGTGTTTACGCCAAGTTTCAAGTAAAATCGACCAAAAAAATATGTTTTTCAACACAAGCCTTTCTGTCCCCTTGCAACCCCTTAAGGGTTGAATTTTCGAAAACATTGGAATACGTGTTCCATTAATTGTAGAGTATTTATGCCATTTTTCAAGTCGATCCAGCAAAAAAAAATGTTTTTCAACACAAACTTTTCTATCCCCTTGCAACAACCCCTTAAGGGTTGCATTTTTTGGAAAATGCTGAAATACGTGTTTCATTGGTTTTATTGTTGAGTGTTTATGCAACGTTTCAAGTAAATCCGATGAAAATAATATTTTTTTCATACAAACTTTGACACCCCATTTCACCCCCTAAAGATCGAATTTCAAAAAGGAACTTATGAATCAAATTTCACTTTTCTATCTTCAGTAGTTTAGGCTGTGCCTTGTCTGCCAGTCAGTCAGTCACGGACCAGCGGCGTGCAACTCCGGTGGATGATGATAACTTGATTACAATTACCTACTAACATGCCAAATTTGAAGTTTCTATATGTCGAAACATATCGATTTTTAGGTTCATTTTCGATCCCTAAGGGGTTGATTTTTTAAAAATCTCGAAATACGTATTTGCTTATTTGTTTCTAAGACTATTTTAACGAAGTTTCGAGTCGAAATGTCTATTTAATATTGTTTCTCCATACAAACTTTGAACCCCCATTTTACCTTTTTAGGGGTTGAATTTCGAAATTTTCTTCCTCATTCCTTGTCTCCATCCTAATGGGAACCCCTGTGCAAAATTTCAGCGTTCTAGATCCAAGGGTTTGGGCTGGGCGTTGATGAGTCAGTGAGTCAGTCAGGACGTTTCTTTTTATATGTATAGAAGAAGATATGTAGATAGATAGATAGATAGATAGATAGATAGATAGATAGAAGATAAAAGATAGATAGTAGCTAGATTAACCAGAAAAATATTAATAAAAATATGCAAATGTTTATATAGTTTGTATAAATAAAATAGACGATTTTTCTTATTCCCCCTAAAACCCACACGTATATAGAACCGCCATTTACCTAAATGTTAAACCTCGGCCCAACTTTGTCTCTTGTTCGTGATGTGCGCATCAAGGATAACAAGGGGCTTCATCGAAATAATCGTCGTGTGTGTGTATGCAAATATACATATATGGATACGTGGATGAGAGCGATGGATAAAAGCGTACTCTTCGCTGCCCTGTCAGCTTGCGGGAATTAATCCGACGTTGCGGGATTGCGGCCGCGCGAATAGACGTAATACTGTTGCGCTTCCGACTTGTAATGCTTTCGCCACTCGGCGAACGGCATAATCGTATGTCTCGAACAGCGTTTTCCAGTGAGAGGTTATATGCAGTTAAAATTTTCGGAAAATCGATTAAAATTTATTTTTCCCCCGTCATGTGCATATAATTAAGTACACGCACGGCAAATTTCTTGTCAATCCGGCGAAGATTCTCGAAGTTACACGCACGTTTGTAATGACGTGTCAGAGCGTTCAAAAGTGCTTTTGAAACTTTAGACGCGTTTTCAGTCTCAAACAGCAAACAGCCCGATCAGTCTCAAATTTTAACACAATCTTTTCGAGTATATTTTTTAGTAATTAATCGAAGGTTTTTTCTCACCGATAAATATTTTCCATTTTATAAACAATTTAAGGCCTAAATTTTTGTCAAAAATCGATGTTTTTTTACAGCCGCCATTTTGCCTAAAATTATTACTTTGCTTATTCCTTCGATCAATTACAAGATAATCCATTATATAAACGAAACATTTTTGGTTTTTTCATTTCAGATTATCCAGTCCAGAGATATCGTGCCGACCGCAAGACGCCTTTTTTTTGGAGGTGCTCCCGGAGATCAGCTATAGCAACTTTCAAAATAATTATTTGTACAAATAAAAAATGTTAATATACAATTAAACGTTACCATAATATGTGTACACGTTTTTAGGTTAATATATTTAAAGATCTGCTCAAGAAAAATTCTTGAAAAATCGATCTTTTTGGGCCTCCTGACTGTATGTAACCCCTTAGGTGTACCTTGCTCCGTGCGTGTTGATATGCGCCCGCAACACACGGGAATAAAGTTGGAAAATATGTTGGGAAAAAAATGATAAAGAAGACGCCGATCGATCTCACCGAATTGTGGTACGTACTTGTTTGTCTTCCCTTCGTTATTTCGAATAAACAATAAACGAGTAATGTAGAATAGTGAAAATGAGGGTCCAAAAATGATGCAAAGCAAATCCTATGATCACTACGATCCTATTTATTGAAAATATTTTTTTTGTTTCAGTTATTCTTTTGAAATATTCAATATATTCAAATTAAATAAATAATAATTCAATTCGAATAATTCTTTATTTGCTTACAATATACACTGCAAATCCAAGTGTACTATATACATAGAATATTTCATTAATCCAAAATAAAATGAAATATTCAATTTAGAATTCTACCACGAAAGATTTTGTATCATAATTCGTCATTGCCTGGCTTTCCGAAATGATTTTAATCGAAGAAAATATTTCGCCCACATATGAAATCGAACCTACAAGCTATCTACGTATAGCTACGCACGCTGCCCCTACGCTACCGAGTGTTTGTAGCATCTTGCAAGGAACATCTCAAGGGGTCTTCTCACTTTAGACGCTAAAAAAGTCTACTTTCATGCATTTTTTTATAGGTCTATACTATAGATATTGATATAAAAGTTGTTACACTTAATAAATACACTTTTAAAATAAATTTAAGGAAATGTATTTGCGTAACCCAAACAAACTTTAAACGCGTTTTTCTCGAAACAACGTTTTTCGACGGCTTGTTGAAAAAATCTTCGAAACTACTGAACCGATCCTCATTAAATTTTAGCCACATATTCTTTACCACTATAGCTATATTGCATATCAAGGATTTTTTTAAATTTTAACATTTACTATTTTTTGCCAAAAACGGTGAAAGAGAAAACGTTTTTTTCGAAAAAAACGTATAATATGTAAAACGGCCATTTTATTATTTTGGCATACATGAAAAATCGTATGATATGCATTATAGCCATTAACATAATGACTAACATAATGACTGAATTAACAAATGTCACAATGTTTTTTTTTAATATCCTATGGACTGCCTTCTTTCAAACGCGCTATGGCTTGATAGGATTAGGATTACCAAAGTGTTGCGACTCTAAAGCCATCTATTGGGAAAAACGCCACCAACTGTTTCCTGACCTAGTATATATAATCCCTCTCTCTCTCCCCCCGTGCCCCCCTCGATATGTGTTTTGCAATATAGACAGTCCATTAATTAAATCAAATAAAATTCTATTTTATTTAAATATAAACAAATTAAATAGATACGTTTTGTTTGCTAAATTGCTTTTTGAACAGATGAAACCGGATCACATATTTAACAGGAATAAATACAACATTTCGTTATTAGATTATATCTAATAGATGTTGATTTGAATAGACAAATATATTTCAAATAAATAATTTCAATAATGGAATGAAATCGGAAAAATTTGATGTCACGAGAAATCTAGTTAATTCAATTTTTAAATCAAATAGAGGCATCTAATTAATAGCAATCGATTTTCTCTGCCAGTGTGATCAGTGAGAGAAATCGTTGTCGAGCCAAGACTGGAGATTTTACCGCTGACAAACCCTCACCAATCGTCGGATCGTTCCATACAGTCAGAAATTGTCGAACGTATCGCAGAAAGACCCGTAATGAAATCCATTCTCCCAACTGGCGTGAATAATTGCATCAAGAATATTTGATGAAATGCCATCGAGGCATAAGAATTAACTCTCGGATCCCTGTGGAGTACGAATTAAATACGTTGAAATTAAATACAGAAGTTTTGTAATTGAATCGAGATGGAAGCGGAGCAAGAGTTCTAATGAGGGAGAGAGGGAGAGAGAGAGAGAGAGAGAGAGGGCGAGACAGGGAAGAAGAGTTAGGATATCAGAGCAAACAGATGGTCGGACAGATAAAGCAAAAGGGAGTGAGAGACAGAAGAAGATGGAAAGAGAGATCTTTCTCGCTTCCTATCTTACATTTATTTCATAGTTCAATATCCCATTCTCTCATCCCCCCCCTCTCTCCCTCCCTCCCTCTCACTCTCTCTCTCTCTCTCTCTCTCTCTCTCTCTCTCTCTCTCTCTCTCTCTCTCTCTGCCGAAAATGGCGATATCAAAGTACAGAATAACCGAGAGATAGCGGGAACCACCGAAAGTAGAGGGGATCGTAGCGAAGGTATAGAAGATTGAAAATTCAATTAACGTTGCAAAGCTCGGGATATATCCATTCGTCCGAAGGTCTTTTGTATCGAGACGAGAGCTTTGCCGTACCGGTACCTACTTTTCCCTCCTTGTCTATTGTGCGCTCTTTACCTGTTTCTCTCGCGCCTTGTCTCTGCGGCTCGCGTGATACACATTTACCGCCCCCCCCCCCCCCCCCCCCACGTCGTACCTTTTCCACCCGCTGTCGAACCACCGTCCTCCTCCTCATCCTTCTCTTTCCCCTCCTGCCACGAAACGGCCCCACGCCGCGCACGCTTTTTTTCACGATCGATCGGATCTGTACATGATTTACTGAGCTTAGCAATATGGCCATATATGTACACCTGCACACACAAACGTTCATATACACGTATTCCAGGATTGACATTCCAGCCAACTTTTTAACAAGCTGCCTCGTGTCCGACGTCGAACTGACCTACGGATGCCATTATTCGATCGAGTTTGTGGGGGGGGGGGGGGGGTATTTTGAACCACTGATATTTGGTTATACCTATGGAATGTTGACCATCAGCACGTGTGTACAGGCCGGTCTTTGGTAAATATTCGAAAGTAAATTATATATATATAAATATATATATATATATATACAGGATGTCCTGTTATCAATAGATAATCCTGCAATTGTCCATAGGTCAGATCATGTCCCACATGCTGGAATTTCAGTTTAGTAAAGGACCCACAGTTTTCGAGATTTTGGGCTTTATGTTATTTTTTTATAATTATCTGCTTTTGGTTTTTCGCAAGCGATTTCTACAAATTATATGAAACGACAATAACTAAGCAACGTTTAAAAGTAATTGGCACGATATGAGAAGTATATTTTTTTACATCGCAGGCTTTCAAAGTCGTATTGGTTTGTATGAAAATTCTGCACAAGATCTTTTTTCATAAAGTTTCCTTAACATTTAAGGTTAAAAAGAAGACGTTTCTAGATAAAACAAATAACCAAGAGTGTTTTTTTAAAAACCGGTTATAAAAAATATATTATTTGTAGAAATGGCTTGCGAAAAACCCAAAGCAAATGTTTTTTAGCTCAAAAACCGTGGGACTTTTACTAAACTGAAATTCCAGAATTTAGTAGGACATGATCCGACCTATCGACAGTTGCAGGATTGTTCATTCATAACATATATATATATATATATATATATATATATATATATATATATATATATATATAAAAGATTGTAGTATATACTGTTTTTCCGTATGTTTATATAATCCTCAACTCTTCCACCCTCCCTATCTTCATCGTTCTCCTTCCTTCCCTCCAACCCTTGCTCTTTGACGCGCATTCTCTCTTCCCTTCCCTTTCCTGCGCCGCGCCGCAGAGCCACCCGCGAAACTCCGTCTCTTGACAAGAGTTTATTAAACAACGTCGCGATCTTTTTCCACATTGAAAGAAATTCAACGCAACCCACGTGGATTACGGTTCCAAGGCAAACAACAAATTTGACGGAAATCATTTTTAAAAAGCAAAGCAGGAAACAGGAAATAAGTAGACGAAGAAACATCTCCGGCTAGTTGAAACGATAATGAAGTGGTTCGTCCGAACGGTAATGGACCCCGGATTTTTCGTATGAAATAGAACAAGAAGACCGTATACGATAAATCGTTAAAATCGTAAAAATAAAATCTTCAAGGCTGCTAGATAAATCTTACGAAAAAGCGTGTAAAACTAAAGAGAGCAAGAACATTAGTGGCAATTTCCACGTTCGACCTGGTTGAACCTTCGGGAGGTTTGCATTTTTTATTTCAATGATGTACCCTGGTAACGGCTGGAATAGCCTCGGTCTCGTGATCGGACAAACTGTAAATATCGTACGCGGCCTGATTAATGAATAGCGACGCTGAGCAACGCGCGCACTTTGCCAATTAATTCGTAGCAGGATAAGAATACCCGCAAAAATAGACGCCTAATGGAAGTTTCAATCGTAGTAAAATCGACCGTTGCTCACCTGGTGTGTGAACACTATACTGATTGGGGTGGCACAAATTTGAGCTCTATTTTGTTTTCCTTTTCCTCACCATTCAATTATCTACTTTGTAGGGGAAAAAAATGTCGTAAAAGTGGCGAGCGGTCAAAAAATATTTAGAGATCGCTCAAGCCTCCCAAAATTTTTTTTTTCGATTTTATTTTCGTTTACTTCTCATGAATTTTAGGCTTTATAATTTTTAAATTAAGGCTCGCGAAAGCTACAGCCTTTTAATGGATATTAAGTAGTCGCTCAAGAGCTTCGATTTTTTTTTTACTATTCTTTATTAGTTTACTCTTCACACTCGTAAATTCGACACTTAGTAAAATTTTCAAAACATTTAATCGTTTTTCTTTAGAAACAGATTTTTCAAGTTTACCTCACACTACTAACCCAAGAATTATAATCTTTGTTCTCATGTAATAATTCTTCAAAGCTCTCGTCCATAAACAAAATTATAGGTCCTCCGTTTTATCGGGTAAGAAGTGGGAGGCAAAATAAAAAAATCCGTTTGTAAAGAAAGAAGGGGTTGATTATTTGAATTTTTTAAAAGTATTAAATTTGTGAGTGATAAGAGAAAAAAAAATTCTCGACAATTGGAAATTTCGAAGCTCTTGAGCGATCACTAAAGATTCATTAGCCAGCTAGAGCTATCTCGACCTTAATTCAAACATTATAAAGCGTAAAATTCATGGGTGAGAAGGGAACGAAAAAAAAATCGATTTTTCAATGAAAATTTGAATTTTTGGGAGGTTGCGCGACGTCTAAATATTTTTTGACCGCTCGCTGTTTTCGCGACAATTTTTTTCTTTTCTTTAAAGTAGATAATCGGATGTTGAGAAAGAGGAAAAAAAAAATAGATCTCAAATTTTAGCCATCATAATACTGATGCTAAAAAACATTTCTTCTCTTCCGGCCCATAGCAAAAGGTGTGGTCAATGGTAAAAAAGAGTAGCGAAAAGAGCACCGTACAGATTAATTCATAACAGCAGCGCAATCCTCTTCCAAGTATTTTCCTAATTTTCGCTCGAAACCACGCTTATTCGCATCTTAAGGGAAAACAATAGTCATAAATTGTGTCCAAAGTCAAGAATTATGATTTTCGTAGAAAAAAAAAATCGTTTTGTCGATTTTAAAGAGTAACTCGAGAGCATATAGTCCAGTAAAAGAGACGAAAACCCCGCACTTTTTAGCGTAGAATATGAATGTTTGACTGAAGGTAGATGATTGCATACTGAAAGTAACCCCAATAAAATATTGCCCCTCATCTCACCCCGACTCTAAGAAATCGAGGTTGAAAACTTAAAAATCGCCGTATCTCGATAATTAATAGCCAGATCAAAAAATGTTCAAAACAAAAGTTTTTTTCATCAACCCCGAATTTTCGAATCGTTTTTGTGCCGCTATTTTCAAAGACAGGGGGCTGGACCTCGGATAACTTTATACGCATTTTATTATTCCAAACAACTTTTGTTCTTCACCTTTTTTGATCGGGCTATCAATCATCGAGATACGGCGATTTTTAAGTTTTCAACCCCTATTTCTTAGGGTTGGCGCGAGTTGAGGGGCAACATTTCATTGGGGTTGCTTTCAGTATGTAACGTTCAGTAAAAAATTCATATTCTACGCTAAAAAGTGCTCGGTTTGCGTCTTTTTTACTGGACTAATAATGCTGGATAACCAGCCATCTCACCTCTACTCTGATGGCCGTCACCACTCTTATGGCCATCACCACTGACTCAGACACGGACGCAGCGATATATCTACTCGGCTCGCACACGCATAAACCCCGAATTTTCGAATCGTTTTTGTGCCGTTATTTTCAAAGACAGGGGTTTGGACCTCAGATAACTTTATACGCATTTTATTATTCCAAAAAACTTTTGTTCTTCACCTTTTTTTATCGGGCTATCAATTATCGAGATACAGCGATTTTTAAGTTTTCAACCCCTATTTCTTAGAGTTGGCGCGAGTTGAGGGGCAATATTTTATTAGGGTTACTTTCAGTATGCAACCATCTACGTTCAGTCACTAATTCATATTCTACGCTGAAGAGTGCTGGGTTTTCGTCTCTTTGACTGGACTAATAATGCTGGGTAACTGACCACCTCTACACTTATGGCCATCACATCCGGATACTCCAAGAGAGCTAGTCAAGCGTGATTGTTAACCAATAGTAATTTTAAGGTTCATCTGATAGGAGTTTGTTTCAATTTCGTAAATTACGTTAAAGTTAAATGTTCAAAGTTTAATTACAAATGAAGATAAGTCAAGAAACGTATGTACCCTTATTTTGACGGATCCTCGAGAAAATTGTGGCCAACTACCCCGGACATACCCTAACACTTTTCCCACCGGAAAGAGGAAGAAAAAAAAATATCGGTTTTATTTACATTACGATACAGGTTCGACCAGTTCCCCGTTACGACGAACTCTGGCCGTTTCCCAACTCACGCGGAATCCAACGTGAATGTGCGAGACTTAAAACCGTGACATTCTTGGATAAGTTCCAATGTAGCGTCGAAGCTTTGGGCGCTCTTCATCGTCTCATCGGCTCTATCACTAGCCGATCCTGCTCACCCTATAGCTCATCACGATCGCCTCGTCGATCCGTACGATTAATTCCACCCATAACCCTCCCCCGTAACTCGCTTTTCCACCAGCCACGAAATATTCCCCATCGTCTTTACAATCAACGATCTCGCCCCCGCGCTCGACGGATTCAGCAAAACCCACCAAATCCACCCTATACATAACGTACGAACTACTGAATCACGCGCGAAATTATGTGCTCTTCTCTGCCTTCCAGCGTGTTTTCCTTTCACTGTTTGTACTTGGGGATTCTACCCTTGAGAGACGGCGCGGACGTGACGCGGCGCTCGTAAATAAGTACTGAGACGAGAGTAAGGGTGGAAGATACAGAGATAGAGAGAGGGAAGGAGAAAGCGTAATCTCGAAGGAGAAAAGGAAGAAAAAGCAATGGAGAAAAAAGTAAACAGGCTCCACACAACTCTGTTAAAGTTGAATCATACTGTAACCGAGAATTTGTATCTGACGGTGTACTAATGTAACGTATAGTGGATGTTACATTGCTGGCAAGAGGGTGCGACCCCTCGTCTTCCATTTTCTCGTGGCTAGTTTTTGGTTCGTACCGACAAGCTGTTTTGCGAGTACTTCGACGTACCACTTGTAGTCTCTGAGGGATTCAATTTATACACGAGTAGAAGTGAGTCTAAAAAAATGTGGAATACACACACGCAATTATATATATATATTGTTACACCGTTGGGTGAACATATATGTTTAAAAAAAAAAACGTCGTTGTCGCCTATCGAAGAGTTCTTCTTTATTTTATTGATTACAATGGTATGACGAACCGCTGGCCTTGTTTGCTTCTTTTTGATGTCCGCCGATTGTAATATGATGCGCCGCCTCGAGACTCTTCTTCGACAATAACGGTTGGATTGTAAACGTCGATCAAAGTGCGTAATCAGAGTTTGTAGAATGTTCTTTATGATGACCGATGAATATTTTCTGGAGCAGGATTGCGCTGGGCAAATCGCACTTAGCTCGGCTACTAAGCTCGTGTAACAATGATAGTGTATGACTCTCTGGTATTGATCTGAATGAGCGCACTTCTCGATCTGTAGGATGTTCTTATATACTTATTAGGGATACGCGTTATACATTGGTAGTCTGGTGGGGAAAAAATGTATCGCGTCACAAGGTGACTTATTCTGGAAGGTGTCAAATTTCATCGTTACAATATATATATATATATATATATATATATATATATATATATATATATATATATATATATATATATATATATATATATATATATATATATATATATATATATATATATATATATATATAAGGGGGGCACAATTTTGAGCTCTATTTTTCCCCTTATTCTCACCATCTAATTATCTTTTTCAACGGACAAAAAAGTGTCGCGGAAGCTGCGAGCGGTAAAAGAAATATTTAAAGGTCGCTCAAGCCTCCCATGAAGTAAAATTTTCGTTTAAAAATTGATATTTTTTTGCGCCCACTTCTCCCCCATGAATTTTACGCTTTACAATTTTTAAATTAACCTCCCAAAAGCTCCAGCCGATCAATGAATATTTGGCTGTCGCTCAGGGTTTTCGAAATTCCGAACCTCCGCCAAAAAATTAATCTCGCATGCACTATAATTCCTCGTAGTACAATAACAAAATAAGCAGCGAAGTGTCACATTTTCGAAATATTTTATTATAAAAATTTGTAACAAACACCAATTAGACGATATGTGTTATTATATATTATTATATATTATTGTATTATGGCGTCGCTCGTCACAGAGTACAGCTACGATTGGTCCGCAGTTTGACTAACAAGATCAACTGTGGCACGCATTACGATGCGGGGAAAACAGCTGCCATTTCAGTTTTACGAATAAAATGACCTATAATTTTGTTTACGGACAAGAGCTTTGAAGAATTATTTTATCAGAACGAAGATTATAATTTTTAGGTTAAAAGTGAGAAGAGAGTAAAAAAATTGGCGAAAATTGGAAATTTCGAAGCTCTTGAGCGACCACTAAATATTCATTGGTCGGCTAGAGCTTTCGCGACAATTTTTTTTTTCTTCAAAGAAGATAATTGGATGGTAAGAAAAAAGAAAAAAGAGCTCAAAATTGTGTCACCCTACACACACACACACACACGCGCGCGCGCGCCCGCGCAAACACCCACATATCTGTATATAAACATGTGTGTGCGAACTGAACGCGAAATGCCATAGTGTGCAAGGAAATCTTCGTCGACTGACATCGACTCCATTTCCCGTTACCCTCTTCAGTGCCCACGCAGATCTTGAGGGACGTCCGCTCGCTAATCCGATTATAGATCGAAACGAAGAACTATTGCTGGCCTCTTGGATTTATTTCGGTATCTCGTAAACCCTCTTTTATACTGGACGAGTCGCACGGCGAAAAGACAGCGTGAAAGCAGACAAAGAAAGAGAGAGAGAGAGAGAGAGAGAGAGAGAGAGAGAGAGAGAGAGAGAGAGAGAGAGATAAATAGGGATTCGGAAGGAAAGAAAGTTTCATTTCCACGAGAGGAGAGCGCTCGCACATGTCGATCTATTCATCTGTTCGTTACTTCCGCATCGAATCGTTGAAACTATATATACGCTTGCATCGAGGTACTGTGAGCGACAGACGCTGGCATACATGTATGCGTCACGCCGAAGATTGCATCAATGAATTAGTTTAGCATCGAAAATTGGCTTTTTGCAATTACTTTTTTTTGGTCGACTTAGGATGTCAATAATCAAATGAGCATCGAAATTTAGACCTTTTTTATTACTCAGATTTTTTCGGCCAACTTAGGATGTGAAAATCGCTCAAACGTTTTTACGTACTGTTAGAAGAAATTTACGATGTCATTTTGCAAAAAAAAATCTTTGGGTAATGACAAAAATAAAATTTACTAATGTTTTTTTAAAGACGATGCATTTAATCGATGCAAACTGCAACGTCATATATGTGCCAGTAGTGTATACGTCAGTATATAAGTATGTAGATATTAGGAGCATATAAGTATAGATATTAAGTTGCACGCATGTAACACTTCGAATATATATATATATATATATATATATATATATATATATATATATATATATATATATATATATATATATATATATATATATAGTTGCCAAAATTCATCGACTAATCGTGCTTGGCACGTTTCCAGAGTAATCAAACGACCGACGAGCCTATACCTTGATCTCGAACCACAAAACACCTTTACTTCAAACGTCGTGGTTCTGTATATAGGCCCTTTCCCTTCGGCCACAACGCAAACACGGCGATTGGCGACACTTATCGATCTGATCGTCCTCCCTCCACTCCGCGTATTTTACCGTTCCCGCCCGCCCTCTCCCGCGCGCTTCTTCACGATGTCCTTCGGATCCTGGTACTTCACAGAGTACGATAAAACTCCTGGCACAGTCCCGCCACGATGGGTCTTCTCGGCTTAAGCTACCATACAATTACGAGGCCAATTCCAACACTCACGTTTTTAAAGGTTGCACACTTTATCCTGATAATTGCATACCATGTATTCATGTACTCGTTACGTTTACGAGCTCCTAATGCTATTGTTTATGGCGAAGGATCTCAATAAGTTTACGTCGGTTAAGCTGCGGGTGTAGAGTTTATTTACTGCATACTTATATATATATATTTAATGGAGTAAATTTTGAACTCGTTCGGACGAATATGGGCTATCAGCACATTGCGCGTTTTGTGGTCAACCTTAAGAATTTGTATCAACGAATCCTCCATTTAGGAGAAACATTCTTATAGAACGCAAAAATAAAATGAAAAATGAAAAAAAAAAAAAAAAAAAAGATTTAATCTTTTTTTCGTAACTAAAATTTTGTATTACATTTCGAAAAATACGACGTTTGTCAGCCAGCTCTAAATGTTACTCCGTTACTTTATGGTCTCGAAGTTTCCATCGTTGGAATGCAACGAAAATATTTCTTTCCGCTCTTCCCACTTTTTTGGCACCTGTGAGCTACGAATTCACTGAAACGTTTTTGAGAATCCTTATATTCGGGATGTCGGACGTAAATTTGCAAAAAAAAAAATATTTTGTATGGTGATAAGAATAAAGAAAGGAAAAAAAAACAAAAGCTAATTTTCGTTGACTAGGGATTCAACGAAATTCAACGATGCAAACTTCAACACCATGTTACTTTTGCTTTCCTGTCCATAGAGGCACTACTCCTTGAAATCTTTCTCCGGCGCCCCCCTTTTACGAGGAGCAAGAGAAAACTACTGTCGATTATAATCAAAAGTGGAAAAGCCAACAGTAACAGAGTTTTTTACTTGCCCTAAAACACCCACACACACGCGCGCACACACACACACGCGCACACACACACACACACACACGCGCGCACACACACACACACACACACACACACATATATAGCGAGCGAGAGAGAGAGAGAGAGAGAGAGAGAGAGAGAGAGAGAGAGAGAGAGAGAGAGAGAGAGAGAGAGAGGGAGGGAGGGAGGGAGGGAGGGAGAGAGAGAGAGAGAGAGAGAGAGAGAGAGAGAGAGAGAGAGAGAGAGAAATACGGTGTTTCGTGGTAAGGACACGGACCGTGGAGAAAGGCGAAATCTCTTGAGATTGGAAAATTTAATTGAACGTGGAGACAGAAAGCATGCAAACAAAAAGAACGCTGCAAAACGAATACCCAGATAATATGACAGAATAGAAGGGAGAACAAAAAGGAGAGGAGATAACGCTGTGTGGGACGGGTTACACACACTCAAGCACATACACACACACACACACAAACACACACACACACACACACACACACACACACACACACACACACACACACACACCCATACGTAAATGGAGAAGAGACTTTTTCGTAAGCTATCCGGAGGGTCGCAGATAATTTTTTCCCCTACGTCTAGCAGATTTGTAGAAAAGTATGGGGAACGGGAAAGATAGTGTTGTCTCTTATCGTTGCCCTCTGGTTGCCTCTTGTTCATTCTCTCTCCGACATGGCAGCTCTTCCTCGATGTTTTTTTAACGAGAAAAGAAAGGGAGAGGCTTGCACGAGCGAGATTATAATGTTAAAGACAAAAGAAGAAGAGCATTAGATACGAAAGGAAGGAAAGAACGAAGGAGAGACAGAGAGAGAGAGAGAGAGAGAGAGAGAGAGAGAGAGAGAGAGAGAGAGAGAGAGAGAGAGAGAGAGAGAGAGAGCGAGAGACTGCACTACGTACTTCGTTTCGAGTTTATCATTGAATTTTCCGAGGCCTCGGCTAAAAGCTTTCTTGAAGCGGCGAGCACTACGACCGATTTCTCGTCGTCGGCGTAGTCGTAAATGCGTAGCTGGTCTACTTTATAATACGCAAAACTTGCGATAGACCTTGATATATATATATATATATATTTGTTTTAATTTTGTACTGGGTTTGCAAAATAAAAGTGTGATAACTTGGAAAACGTGTAGAGTCCAAGCGAACAAAAAGTGCATTGCATTCAGCCTTTTTTACGTTCGACCCGTCCGCGCTTCGGATTTAGGAATAGAAGAAGAAGCAGCCGATTAACGTGTGACTCGTTTTTACTTTTACAAGCTTTTTTTCTTCCTATACTGGTTTGACGCGTATTTTTTTAAACAATTTTTTTCGACACGGCCATCACTTTTGATTGAACTTCGATATACCTTTATCTTCATTCACCCTCCTTCCACAATAGTGCGCAATTTCTGTCCCTACATTTCATGATAAGCCTCCGACAATATGACGTTGAAGTTTGCATCGTTGGAAAGCAACAAAGATTGATTTTTTTTTCAATGAGTGAAATTTACTCGGTCTATTAAGGTTGTGAAATTTGTTCAGACGTTCCTGCGTGTTGTTATTAGAAATTTACGCGCTCAATTTATCTCAAAAAACCCCTCAAAAACGGTTTGGATAATGACAACATTTTTAAAAATTAACAAATTAAAAATGTATAAACATTATATTATTTATCAACGCCACCAACTAATATGAGTAGTACAAATAATTGTCTAATTTTATTTTGATACTTTTACCACAACACGAATCGGCCAATGATAAAGTTGGAGGGTTTCTTTTTGTTTTGTTTAACGATTGGTGTGGCGTTAACATTCGCGAACTTTTGACGCTTTTTCATTTGCGACACTCGCTGTGTATCCTTCTACATCAATAAATAGGGTATATGTTAACAGCCGAAGAGGCAAAACTACGTTCAGAGAGGCAAAAAAACATCTCGGCAAGATGCGAGGCAGTAGAAGTGGAGAACGAGATAAAGAGAGGAAGGAAGGGAGTGCATATACGAAGATGATGTACAGAGAAGGATAAAGTCTTGGGAAACTACTTCAGTTTTCCCTTTGAACTTTGATCCTCTTTGCCTTTTTTGTTCCCTTCCTTCTTTCTCTTGTCATATTTCTTCCTGTATCTATCTCACTTCTTCTCTTTTTGCATTTTTATTAATCCTCTCGGTTTCTCTCGCTTTCTCTCTCTCTCTCTCTCTCTCTCTCTCTCTCTCTCTCTCTCTCTCTCTCTCTCTCTCTCTCTCTCTCTTTTCTAGTATTCTTACCTTTCCCTTACCATCACTACTTAGCACTAATGCTTGCCCTATCTCTCTCCTCCCTAAACCTAGTAGCAAAAACGTCAAATGTACCGGAGCTTCAGCGATCGAGGACGTGCATTCCATTTTTTTTAATTCGGCGAGATGCCGCAGAGTGCAAGAGACGAAACGAACAAGGGAGACAGAGAGCGAGAGAGAGAGAGAGAGAGAGAGAGAGAGAGAGAGGGGTAAAACGAGATGAACTTTTGTCTCAAATCGTTCAAAGATATTGCATATTAGTCCAGTCAAAGAGACGAAAACCCAGCACTTATCAACGTAGAATACGAATTTTCAACTGAAGGTAAATGGTTGCATACTGAAAGTAACCCCAACAAAATATTGCCCCTCAATTCGCCCCAACCCTAAAAAAAGGGGTTGAAAACTTAACAATCGCCCTATCCCGATAATTAATAGCCCGGTTTAAAAAGAAAGTTGTTTGAAATTTAAAAAATCGTATAAAGTTATCTGACGTCCAACCCCTTATCTTTGATAATAGCGGCACAAATACGATTCGAAAATTCGAGGTTGATGCGTGTGCGAGCGGAGTAGATATATCGCCGCGTCCTTGTCTGCACTGAGAAAAGAAAATCGTTAAATGTGCAAAATGCATTTTGTTGTCTCGAAATGTTGTTGTTTCAACAGTTGCTCAGACATGCTAAATAAGCTACGGTTCACACCACTAAAATATCAGTTGGATTGACAGAACGTGTTTTATGCCAACCAAAAATCAAGTTGAACGTATTTAAAGATACATTTTGTTAAGCCAACTGAATTTTGGATGGATGAACGATTTTTTTTTTTTTTCGGTGTGGGTCAGTGGTGATCTCGTGTTTTTGTGTCGCCATTTTCAAAGATAGGGGATTGGACGTTAGACAACTTTATACGTATTGTATTATTCCAAACAACTTTTGTTTAAAACATTTTTTGATCGGGCTATTAATTATCGAGATATGGCGATTTGTAAGTTTTCAACCCCTATTTCTTAGGATTAGGACGAGTTGAGGGGTAACATTGTGTTGGGGTTACGTTCAGTATGCAACCATCTACTTTCAGTAAAAATTCATATTCTACGCTAAAAAGTACTGGGTTTTCGTCTCTTTTACTAGACTAAATTCCGTGACATCCCTTATTTCTCGTTTCTTCCCCCCTCTTCTTCGCGTCCTGCTTTCTTTTTTCCCCCTGGCGCCATTATACAATGACAGCTTTACTTTTTATAACTTCGTGCACGAGTCGCAGTCCGTGGTATATATTCTTTTGCAATATGCAGCTGCGTGCGCGAGAGGATGGTATACACGACAAGAGCATAGTGTACGGGGGGGGATTAAATGATAGGAATAGTCACAGGAAGACCAGGGATGGGCAAGTAAAGCTAGGCCAAAAATGTAAAAAAATGCAGAATCTTAGCGATATATATATATATATATATATATATATATATATATATATATATATATGTATATATATATGTGTGTGTATATATATGTGTGTGTGTATATATATGAAGATGAGCAAACCAAAGATGAAAAAGCAAAAGGGCGAGAGGGTGCAAAGGGGCTCTGGAAGCTCCTCAAAGGAATTCACCGGACTATAAACATATTTTTCCCGCCCTTCCTTCCATCCCGTCGCGCACTTTCTCTCTCGCTCTTTTCCTGCCTATCTCAAAATGCAATCGCCAGCCGAGGAAGGCCGCTCGCCCTCTATCACGAGCAACGCATGCATACGTAAAAGGCATATGCGCACCGTCCTTGCTGCAGGTATATCGCCATCTCACCATGATGGTAAGTGTCCCAAAGAGCGTGCGTATCCCTTGAGCTGGTGAAATGGAGATTGAGGGAGGGCAGGGTCGAAAGAAGAGGGGGACGAAAGAAGCGGGGAGCGGAGCGAGAACCGGATGAGAGGGATCCAAGTCTTTGAGCAACGAGCCGGAAGATCAAGAAGCTCTATCTTATGGAATCATGTGTCCCAACCTTTGCACTCAAATGCACACGGGCACATATTTCGTGCGTTATACAGTCGGGTCGTATGAATAAGTTAGCTCGGTTCGATACACCCGAATCGTAGAAACCCAATGAATTCGCACTAATATGCTTGGGGACATCATTTTAGGATGTTAAAGTTTGCATCGTTGGAAAGAAACGATTTTTAAAAAAAAATTTTTTTTTCATGAATCACTTCGAAAAACATGAACTGAAATTCATGTCTTTCAAAATGAAAAATATTTATCTTAGTTTGAAAATTTATTGAATTTTATTGAAAACATTATTGTAAAACATTTTTGAAAAATCTTTTCAATAATTGAAAACATTTATTGAAATGTTTTCAATAATTGAATACATCTTTCACTATTGAACAACATTTGCGAAACGTTGATTTTATTGAAATGAAAAACATTATTGAAAAACATTTTTTGCAAATTGAGCTTGTAAATTTATAATAAGAATACGTAAAAAGGGTTGAGTAATTGTTAATTAATTTCCCTTGGATTCCAACGATGAAAACTTCAACGTCATATAATTTTTTTGTAACTTTTTCAAAACATCATTCATTATTATTATTATTATTATTATTATTATTATTATTATTATTATTATGTTTTATTTTTTATTTATATTCAAAAACATAAATAAGAAGTAAAACTGTTGAGTTAGTTGAGACTCGATTTTCACGAATGGAGAATATAACAGGTCGGATATCGTAATAAGTATCTTCAGAATGATTTGCATAACAATCTTAATCATCATCATTATAAAAACCACAATGATTTATCATTGCTATTTTTGCGGATCTTAATTGCGGACCATTAACTTCGCGTGTCGTGCGAGCCTGGTATTAACTTTAATTACCTCAACAGTACTGACATAATGTAGTAATTCTTTATTGAAGTTCACCGACTAGAATGGATCGATGGCAACAAGACGTTCTCCCATTTTTTTCACTTTCCATAAAAAATGGAGAGATCAATTTTGTTTTCTCGAAACTTAATACATTTGAAAGATTTTCGGTGGAGCTAGGAAAAAGCGGAAATGAATTTGCAAATGGGGCAATTCCAGGGTAGTTGGCCATAAGGGAGACCAATATAAATATTTAATAGAACCGCGCACTAGATTTCACCTGTTACTGCATAATTCACGTGCGCGGATGTAAGTGTACGAGCAAAAGTTTGGCGAAAAAAATGTTAAGTAAGTCAAATCCTTTTTAATTATTCTGTCTACAGCTGATTTTTTTTAAAGACTTCATCTTTTCCATTATGTTGATGTTATTTTGTAAAAGTAATGGTTACTTTTGTATTTCTTGAATAGTTCACGAACAGGGCTTTGTTATAACCTCAAGATTTCGCGTGGATTGTTTCTACTTGTTTTCATTTTAGATGTGACCATCTCTCCCGGGAGATTAGGAAAGATGGCCACGTACAGTCGGTGTATGATGGCCATAGTATTGGTTATAATGTGTTCAAATAATTCATTTTTTCTACATGTATTTTAGATGCTTAATAAGTACAAGAGAAAAGCAATTGCTCTACGACAAACTGGACTCAAGAATCATTAAGGTAGTTCTATCGCCAAGCTTCAATCCATAGGATTTTCATAATTTTTTTTGCTTTTCACTCAATATATTAATAATCTATGATCTTCACTTAATATATTAATAATCTTAATATATTAATATATTAATAGTCTGTGTAAAATTTCAGGGTCGTTAATCGACCTAGTTACAGAGAAAAGAAATACTAAAATTGCGTTTTTTTTAAGGAATTACGAGACGAAATGAAAAAACCCAATTTCCGGTCGCTACAAAAGTGTATATAATATTGGGAATCCGTCAGATTCTTAACAATAATCAGATTTACATACTTAACACTTGTAGTAGTCCTGTGCTCTCAGGAAAAATAACGCTTATTGACCTAAGTTTTATGTAATGTCAAGTTTAATTTGAACTTCCGGTATTGGATTTATTACCACTCGCTACGATAAAGAGACATGACAGCAAGGCAACAGCTGACTGTAGTCCTAACCTCATCTCACTCATTCGAATATTCCACACGTATTTCATTTTCAACCGACATATTTCGACGACACAAATTTTCCACGCTTTTCACCAGTCGTGGCCCGAATACAATGCTTTACATTTCCCGCACCTGACATTGTTTTGACAGATCGACGCTGAAAAGCATGGAGTTTAAACTCGCCCGGTTGAGTAAAAAGAGACGGATATAGAACCAATATTGCCAAATATCAAGCCTAGAAATACTGCGCGAATCGTTGAAATGACTATTTTTTTTATTTTTCTAATTAAATGTGAACATTAATTAAACAGTTTACACATGGAAAATGTAGTTATTGCAATTTTTTTGGCATGTTACAAATATAAATTGTACAAGTCTCAGGTATGATCAGTGGTATGACTATGGTGATCGATAGGACTACCTTAAAAGCAGCTATGCAGTGCTGTAAAAAATGATGAATCGTTGGTTCGTGTGGCCGCTAGGTCCTCCGAAATACCTAGGAAGACCTTAGAAGGACGATATAAAAACAATGACAAAAACTGTTGCCGCCAAAGTTATTACGAAACTCGTCTCATCGAAGACTGGCTTCAGTGAATAGTATGCCAACTTTGGGTACAAAAAAATTATACTGATTTCGATTATATGTGTTCTAGATGTGGTCAAAAAAAAAAAAAAAGAATCAAAACATAAAACCAAAGAGAAAACCGAGAACATAATGCTGGGTAACTGACCATGTCACCTCTACTTTTATGTCCATCACACTCGGATACTCCGGGAGAGATAGCCAATCGTAATTTTAAAGAAAGTAGTAATTTTGATGTTCATCTGATAGAAGTTTGTTTTAATTACGTAAATTATCTCAAAGTTAAATGTCCAAAGTGTAATTACAAATGAAGACAGGTTAAGAAACGTCTGTACTTTTATCTTGACGGATCGTGGAAAAAACTGTGGCCAATTACCCCGGACTTACCCTATGGAAAAAGGCGGAGGTGATGGAGTGACCTAGGAGGTGATCGCTCGTTTTTTTCGCGCGAAAATTACGAGGGGCCTTGTTGGATCAACGTCCTTGACATTTTTTTTACGAATGTTGCAGCCGGCCATTATAAACCACGTATTTGTTAGTGTCTAGCGTAGCAAAACAAGAAACGGAAACAAAAGCTTTTCCACCATGAGGGAGCGGGAGGATTGGAGCCAAAGAAAGAATAGAACAACGAAAGCGCAATAAAGAGAGAGGCGGGGGGGGGGGGTAAGAAGAAAAGGGGGAAAACGATGAGAAAAAAGACAGGGCGAGAGGAAGAACGATTCAGAGAGGCAGAGAGAGAAAGAGAGAGAGGGGGAGAGAGAGAGAGAGAGAATGTACAAACCAGGCAATGAAGGAGAGAAAGCAAAGAGAATGAGAAGAAAAAAAAAGATATAGTCATCTTTTTTGTCACCCCAGCCACCAGAGGGCACAAAAGGGACATTGGGCAGCAGCTAGTACAACCGCCCTCTTAGCCTACCCTCCCTTCTCTATCGCTGATTTTCTCTGCGTTTCTCCCTCACATTTCTCTCTGGCATTACTGTCTCTCAAAGTTGCACATTCTCCGAGTACCATGGGCGCTTTTGATCCCCGTTTCTCTGCTTTTTCAAACTTTTCCGGTGGCTCGGGCACACAGCCCTTTCCTTTTACTTTCCCAACGCGTATACTCACTCATCCGCGTCCGCGCACATTTATTTCCGCGTTTCCTTCTCCATTCCTGCTACTCGCCCTCCTCCCATTTTCACAGCGAGCTCGTGAATTTACCGCGGCAACCGTCCTGCGGAGGGGATGAAGAGGGTGGTTCACAAACACATGCATGTGTATATATATATTATATGCATGTGTTTGCAAACCACCCCTTTTCCTAGATATATAATCTTCGAGCTCAAATGCCCCGTTCTAGCCCCTCTTCGTCCTTTTTAGGTTGCTCGCCCCATTACCCACAGTTGACGTCACCATCGAATTTCTGTAGTCCGCACACCCTCGTGTATGGGCATGAATACAGTTTCTGCATATATTATGCACACGCACACTTATACGTGTATATGTGGATGTGAAGGTATACGTTATGTGACGGTATACGTTGGGTGTATGCATATATATGTATACATATATACATATATGTATACGTACGCGTAGATCTGCCCGCAAAACATCCAAGACGTGAAATGCAAATAGTTCCTCGCAGTTTTCCCTGCCGTTGATAAATGATTGTCGCGCGAACACCCAAGCGATATTTCCAAATGCAACTTCACTCAGCCACACACTCACGATCCTACATACGAACACTTTTTGTGGGGTGGAGCGGGAGAGTTGCGGGATCCGATTAATATTGAAATCGTCTTGAATACCATGACTATTAATCCTGCAAAGCTCGATGTATTTTTATACGATTTGTAAAAAAACGAAACAAACGTTGCTAAGGTCAGGAATGTTGATGTAAACTGTGCTGTATGTGCCAATGTCGCTGGGAATACAATTCGTGCGCGACACACTTCGTTAGGTCGAATCTTCGGGAACAACGGTTTCCTATCACGAAACGCCGATAAATCGACATAGATATGAAAACGCTGATCGGAAGCACCGGGGGAATTTTGGTTTCGTGACTATGGGCGTGGATGTGTATGTGTCGTTACGCTGAGAGACGAGAGGAGAGAAAGAGCAAGGGAAGGAAAAAAGAGCAAGGCATCGTATAAATTACAAGAATAGAAAATACAGCACATGAGTCGCGCTTCTGCTTTCGACAGAAACTATGAATCTACGTTTGTGACATGTGCAAAGTCGCGGGTGGGTTGTGCACATGCGATGTTTGAATGAACAATATATATACATATGTGTGTGTGTGTGTGTGTGTGTGTGTGTGTGTGTGTGTGTGTGTGTGTGTGTGTGTGTGTGTGTGTGTGTGTGTGTGTGTGTATTTTGCCATTGTAATGGGAAAGATAAATATATATATATATCCATATATAATGGTACATTAAAATGTAAAAAAAAAAAACTTATTGGATGTTTTTCGCTTGTGTGTGTGTGTGTGTGTGTGTGTGTGTGTGTGTGTGTGTGTGTGTGTGTGTGTGTGTGTGTGTGTGTGTGTGTGTGTGTGTGTGTGTGTGTGTGTGTGTGTGTGTGTGTGTGTACATGTGCAAGCGATAAGCATCCAAAAAGCATTTTTTTTCTTCATTTTAGTGTACCATTATATATGGATAAATATATATGCCTATATATAATGAATATATGTGTGTATGTATACAGGGTGCGCCTCCTATCTCTGCCACTTGAAATAACTCGGCAATTATCGACGTCACAAAAAAATATTCCAGAAAAAAGTTGTACGGTGTGAAGGGGGACTATCAAATGCGATCAATTTTTTTTTATTCCGGTCGACGAGCTGAGGCACAGTGAAGGTCACCCCCACTTTTTTAAATGGAATGGTACTTTTTTTTCAACCATCTTGGGGAGCACCTCAAGCCGCATAAAAACATTAGGGGGTCCGAGTCGTTCAGGGTCATTCAAGGTCAGTATTGATGATACAAATCTAAAGATCTCGGATCACTACCAAATATTTGGTACTGATCCGAGATATTTAGATTTGTATTTCATTTTAATAGGCGTTCGAAATGACCTTCAACGACTTTCATCCCCTAATGTTTTTTATGCGGCTTGAGGTGCTCCACGAGATGGTTGAAAAAAATGTATCATTGCATTTTAAAAAGGTGGAGGTGACCGTCACTGTGTGTCAGCGCCTCTACCGAAATAAAAAAAAATTGGTACCGTACAACAAATTCGTACCGTACAACTTTTGTCTGGAACATTTTTCTGTGACGTCGATAATTACCGAGTTATTTCGGATGGCAGAGAAAAGAGGGACACCGTGTATATACCTACACACACACACGCGCGCGCGCACACACACATATATATATATATACCCGTGCGGGCACATCTCGGGGAGTCCCCAGATTCCACCACATTCCAATATAGATTTGATAGGAACGCCGCACGTAGGGAGTCCACATTGGAATCTAACAAGGAAAGGTCGCGAGGTCGAACTCACCGATTTTGATGAAATTTGGCATGTTTGTAGAATGGGTAAAAATAGGCGACACGTATTTTTTCATGTTTGCGGAATCCGATTTTTGAGGGGTGAAACGCACGCTCGAAAATAGGAGTGTTTTTCGTTTTTCGTCGATAACGTTTAAACAGTACGAGATATGGAAAAATTTCAAATTGCAACAACGTTCATTTCCCCGTGTTCTATACATTGGAGATGAGAACGATAACGTTTTCGACGAAAAACGAAAAACACCCCTATTTTCGAGGGTGCGTTCCACCCCTTAAAAATCGAGTTTCGCAGATATAAAAAAATACGTGTTGCCTATTTTTACCCATTCTACAAGCATGCCAAATTTAATCGAAATCGGAAAGTTCGACCTCGCGACATTTCATTGTAAGTGGATTCCGCGCTATTTCCCGATTGACATCGTTTGAGAATATTTTGCTTTGAAATTTTTAATCGGAATTTGTTAGATCTACGAAAAAAGTATTCTTTCGTGATCCCGTACGCAAATTGGTTGCGAGGTCTCAAGATGCACCTACTATAGGGTAGGTACGATATCTCTATAGGGATTTGCTGGAGACACCGCACGTAGGGAGTTCTCATTGGCATCCAATTTCTCTCTGCACTGTACCCCGATGAACGCCGTTTGAGAATTCTCACCACCTTCGAATAGAAAATATGTGAAAAGTCACAAGAGAAAAACTCGACGTGTTGAAACATAAGCTGGACGCTTCTTGAGCGTGTACCAGCGTGGTAACATCATATCAAAGTGTAGTAAGATAAATGATAAACGAAATAATTTTTAAGATATACTTGTTGAGCCATTCATACTCCTTTAAGATTAAGATTCGCCCTTTTTGAAAATCCACTTATACTGTATAGATATATTTTGTTTAGAAAATTCAACGTAAGGAATGTGATGGTATCCATTAAGGGGAGGGTCGCGGTTTCAGCGTGAAAAAAAAACACTTTTTTGCGAATTTTTTTCATCTATATGGATAGAGAAAATTTATTGAAACCTTTTGTACATTGTTAAGTGTCAGTTCAAGAACATTCCGTGAAATTTGTACGCGGAAATATCCACAAACAAGTGTTCACTGTATCTCAGCTGGAAATTATTGGGTTGGTAAGGAAGTCTTGCGACACACAACATGAGTAAAATATAAAAACATTTTATTTTAACAGTAAACAATTATTCAGTAATGTATGCTCCCTCTGTATCTACAACTCGTGCCCAACGCTCTGGTAGACTTTGCATGCCTGCACTCCAGAATTCTTTGGGTCGTGAATTGAAAAAGTCGACCAGTGTATTTTTGAGATCCACGACATCATCAAATTTTTTATCCTGTAAATAATTTTTTAAAGCTCGAAACAGATGGTAGTCGGTAGGTGCTAGGTCTGGTGAATACGGTGGATACGGTAGAACTTCCCATCCCAGCTGCGAAATAGATTGTTGTGTCATCTTAGCTACGTGGGGTCGAGCATTGTCGTGGAGAAGCCGAACTTGGAGACGTTTACGCCTTTTTTGTTTGATAATTTCAGCCAGCTTTTGCAGTTGTGCAGAGTAAGTATTTGCATTTATCGCGGTGTTGGATGGGAGCAGTTCGTAATATAGCATGCCCTCAGAATCCCACCAACAACAGAGTAAAACTCTCTTCACTTCACGGGGCAGCATAGGGGTCGAATCTGGTTTTTCTCCTTTCGGTAGCCATTATCGCTTACGTGTGTAGTTAACATAAAGCACCCAGCTTTCATCTCCAGTGACTATTTCTTGAAGAAAACCCTTTCTATGTGGACGTTGCAGGAGTGAAAGACAGATGGACATGCGTGTCGCTTTGTTTGATTCGCTGAGATCGTGTGGTATCCAAGAAGAAACAACTTTTCTGTATCCGAAATTTTGTAAATGTTGGAGAATCGTGGGATGGCTACAGCCGAGTTTGTAAGCTAATTCCCGTGCCGACGTATTAGGCTTTGCCTTTGTAAGTGCTCGTAGTTCTTCATCGTCAACAGTTGATTTCCTGCCGGACCTAGGTTTGTCTTCAAAAGATGTATCGCCAGAATGGAAACGCTGGTACCAACGGCATATCGTTGAATGGTGAACTACGTTGGCCTTGAACACACTACACATATTAGCGGCTGCGGTTCTTGCAGAACGCCTTTGTAAAAATTCGTAATATGCAATCGATCGAAAGTGCACTATGATCCATCTTCGCTCGTACTGTCTGCGCGGAACAACTGACTCGCTTATATACCCTACGGCATGGAAGGTTCTAGACTAGTCTTGAATATACTACTCTCGAATGTTGTAGAACTTCGTTAGAAGAAAACATATTTTAATCGAAAGGAAAGTGTCGCAAGACTTTCTTACCAACCTAATATCTGAAATCAAGTACCATTAAAATTTAGTCAAAGTATCATCAAATCCTCCCCCCAACGGGCTTGATAATTTTTTTTTTCATTTCTAAATTTTTGGTCGTCATGTAAAGTGAAAAGTGCTATTTGTCACCAAAAATTCCGCCATTTTGGGCGTGGAAAACCCCCTCGATGTAAACAAAAAATCTCAAGCTAACCGTTGGGGGGGAGGTATTTTATATGTAGAAAGTATGTACCGAGTTTGAAATAAATCGGTCATGTAGTTTTCAAATGGCAGTGAACACGGACTTTGAAAAAGTGGTTTCGAGAAAAACGCGGCACCGGCTTGTTTGTGGATATTTTCGCGTAAAAATTTCACGGAATGTTCTTGAAATGACACTTAACAATGTACAAAAGGTTTCAATAAATTTACTCTATCCATACGGATGAAAAAAAATCGCAAAAAAGTGTTTTTTTTCACGCTGAAACCCCTATCCTCTCCTTAAACTTCTTATCGGATTCTGTTCGTCAATGTGGGAATCCTTCAGGATTCATATTGGATATCAATGGGGAGTCCCGATTATTAGAATCCAATATACGAGCGTGACGTTTCAGTATAGGGATCCAATACGATGACCCATTGGATCCCTATGGCATTGAAGTTTCCATAGTTGGAATGCAACGAAAATGATTCGCTATTTATTCATTTCTTATTTTTAATTACTGGCCTAATTCTTTTTGTTGCAGGCTTGGGGTTATGGATCCCTAATACGGTCATTCATGTGTCATCAAAAAGTTGACCAGCACGGAAAAACGATATTTTCGTTGCATTCCAGCGATGCAAACTTCAATACCATGGATCCCCATTAGAGAGTAGGGAGTAGTATGGCAATCCAATTGGATTTCCACAGTATTTTATGCGTGGATTTCCGCCACATCGATGACAAATCCGGAAAATGCGATGGAAAGGCGACTCTTCAAATCAAGACCGCAAAAAAATTCCTCCCGCGTGTTGAGCTGGAAAGGGAGAAGTCGGCGGTGTCTACGAGTGGAGCATAGACACAACTGCGACGTAATATCCTCGCGATAATGTGGTGTCGGATGTCGGAGCTCGAAAGTCCATTTTCGTAACCCAACACGCTCAAATTTACGAGGGCTTCATTTTGCAAACGATCCCGGTATGAACCGAGCAACGAAAACGAGATGCAGAGACATGGTTGAAAAAAAGGGTGTGTGTGTGTGTGTGTGTGTGTGTGTGTGTGTGTGTGTGTGTGTGTGTGTGTGTGTGTGTGTGTGTGTGTGTGTGTGTGTGTGTTTGAGAGAGAGAGAGAGAGAGAGAGAGAGAGAGAGAGAGAGAGAGAGAGAGAGAGAGAGAGAGAGAGAGAGAGAGAGAGAGAGAGAGAGAGAGAGCAAGTAAAAGAATAAGGAAGAGAGAACACGAGACGAAGAGAGGCGTTGCGAGAGAGTACGAGGGAGTTTTGTTGGCAACGATAACCCCAGCGAGGCTGAAACCCTCGTACTTTTCCCAATATAGATATACATATTCACGCGCAGACCCAACCGCACACCATCACGAATTCGACATTAGTCGTCGGCGTATACGAGCTACGTTTTTCTTTCTTTTTTCTCTTCGACCTACGCGCGCGAGAAATTCAAAACGAAAATCGGGAATCCTTCCTCTGTGGCGATAAATCATGCTCCTTACGTAGTTTGAGCAGGCCGGATAGAGAGAGAGAGAGAGAAAGAGAGAGAGAGAGAGAGAGAGAGAGGCGCGAACGAAACGAGAGTACAAATAATAATGAGCAAAGGCGGCTGAAGACACGAGTATGTACTCACAGGATGAGATGAGGTTGAAGTTTACATCGTTGGAATGCAATGAAAATTAATATTTATGAATTCCTTAAATTTTTTTTGGCAGTTTTTTCCGACAAAAAATCCCTCAACCATTTGTTAAGGGGACGGAGCTGAGCAAACGGCGAGAAAAACAGGTAAACTCCGGGAATTTTTATCTCAAAAACGTTTCGATTGGATCCGGTTTTTTTTTTATTGGAAAATATGTACAGTACTACCTCTCTAAGAGAGCCCTCGCTAAGAGAGAATTTCCCCGCCGTTCCGCTTGAGCGCATTTTATGGCTTCCCCCACCTAGCTCGAGCTGTCCAGTGTACCCGAGGCCTCTCGAGTTTGTCGCGGACAACTCGATAAGAGATCGCGAGCGATTTCAGAAAATCGCACGTCGCACGATTGTCAAATGGATAATATTCCTTTGTATAATAATATATACGTTTAAGCCGTAAAGTCGGAGAAAAAAACATGCACCATAATTAAATTTCAAGTAGTTAGTTACATTTTTTTTGTACACTATATATATGTTCGAGTTTCGATAACGAATATACTACGTATATTTTTGCGAACAATAAGATAATTCAACAATTATTGAAAGTCTTACAAATGTTTCCTTCATATGTGTTATAATATTGCAACAACAAAATATACCAAACAGCAGAATAAAAAAAAAACGCGAAGAAAAAGAAAGATTTACACATCAATATTCAATGAGATATACTTACGCATGAAACGACGAAACGCCAGTACACTTTCCGCAACTCGTTTACAGTTTTCTCAACACTTTCGTTCGCGCTCTCTTATCGAGTTCGAGTGGAGAAACACATACACGCTACCACATGCGCGATTTTCGAGCGCGCTAACCTAGCGGTGGGGGAAGGCTTCGGCGACGAATTTCTCGAGAATTTCTTCCCCTAACCGCCCTAGACCGCTCTCTTAGAGAGGTAGTACTGTACATAGAGATATGTTTATGATTTTTTAAAAATAAATTCGTTGACTGGAAGCGATTCAAACGCGATTATCTCGAAAAATAATTTCCGAAGTCGGTGCCAGATGTATCTCGAAAGGGGCTTGTCCGATTTTGTCCAAATTTGGATACAATATTCTTCGATAGTTTTTCTCGTTCGCAACGTAGGGCGTTTTTGAAATTTTCATTTTTGACGGACTTGCGACCGTTGTAATTTAACATTCGTTTTTCGTTCGCACTTTCCGACGATTTAGGATTGCATACACCTTGCATAAAAAAAGCAATGTTTCAATCAAATGAAAAAGCCCTACGTGGCGAACGGAAAAAACTATTGAAGAATATTGTATCCAAATTTGGACAAAATCGGACGAGCCGTTTTCGAGATACATCTGGCACCGACTTTGAAAACTATGTTTCGAGATAATCGCGTTTGAATCGCGTCCAGTCAACGAATTTATTTTTAAAAAATCCTAAACATACCTCAATGTACATATTTTCCAATAAAAAAGCCCGGATTCAATCGAAACATTAGTTTTAGAGATAAAAATTCCCGAAGTAGACCTGTTTTTCTCGCCGTTTACTCAGGTACCTCCCCTTAAGATATTTATTTTGGTATTCCGGTATATCTCGGTACAAACTCGGAGATACACATCCCTCAACCATATTTCAAGATATTTATTTACATATATATTCATATTTATATCATATCAAAGAACAATGTCCTGACTGATTCATCAACGCCGAGCCAAAACCGCTGAGGCCAATTACATGAAATTGGGACAGTAGATTGCTTTTGGGACGTAGGCCCCCAAAGAAGGGATTTTTCGAAATTTGGCCCTGGATGAGACAAAAGGGGTGGCGATGTTTGTATGGAAATTTAAAAACATCTGGTTGGATTTACTTGAAATTTTGTAGTCGTGCTTCATGACACAACTGATGAAACACGTATTTCAGCGTTTTTAGAAATTCAACCCCTAAACAAAAGAAGGTGGCAAAGTTTGTTTGGAAATTTAAAAAAATCGGGTCAAATTTACTTGCAACTTTGCATTACTCCTCCTAGACACAAGTAATACAATTTCAGCTTTTTTGGAAATTCAATCCTCAAGGGGAAAAGGGGGTAGCAAAGTTTGTACGGTAAAATAAATATCTATTCGGATTTACTTGAAACTTAGTATTAATGTTCTTCACCAAAATTCTACGTGTTCCTTAGGGCAAGTCTGGTCTAGAGCGAGATTTTTTACGTCATTTTTGGGTTGGAATAACTTTCAAACCGTTAAAGTTGTCTTGATGAAATTTTACATATGTATTTATTGTGCCTTTGAGAATGTATCTGCGTTAAAAAAATATATTTTAAATATTTTCATGTATTTTTTTAAATATTTTTTTATAACATGGTCCGCCCACAGCCGCCTCAATCGGCGCCCATTCTGGGTGATGTTGTACGCGTGTGAAAAAAAAATATATTATATATATTCTCAATCTGTATGAGTATTCTGAGCATTGGTAGCAGAATAAGTACTTAAAAAAAATTTGTTACAAAATGGCGGCCTGTTAAACTTTGATTAACGACATTTCATAAATTTTCGTGTATTCGACGAGTTATAAAATGTGGGCAAAATTATTGTTCGACTCAATTCTGCGACCAGTCCTCAGAAAGAGGCTACCGAAGGTACGTGCAAAATGTGAGCTCGATCGGTCAATTAGTTATCGAGATATCGCGGGCGCCGATGTGAAAAACATAGTTCCGAGAAAAATAAAAAAACTACATGAAAATATTTAAAATAATTTTTTTTTTATGTAGATACATTCTCAAAGGAACAATAAATACATATGTAAAATTTCATCAAGACAACTTCAACGGTTCAAAAGTTATTCGAGCCCAAAAATGACGTCAAAAATCTCGCTCTAGACCAGACTACTGCCTTAATGAAACATCTCAGAAGCACATTTCATCAAGAAGCATTCAACACAAGTCTACGCGAGCGAAGCCGCAGAGAAAAGCTCGTACAATATAAATCTATAAAAAAGATTTTCTATCATAATAAAAATAAGAAAATGAAATGTCAAATCACGAAAACGAGTAGTTTTTACCTCGCCTCAAGGTATCACCCCCTTAGTTTCTAGTAACTCGCCATGTACGTATTATTATTATTCTCCGCAGTCTATGTCAGCATATTCACGATGAACTCGGTATCTCACATGCAACCGATAGCAACGTACGACAATAACAATAACGATAGCAAAATAAAAATAAAAATAAAAACCAGGATAAGGAGGAGAAACCCGAGTAGCAGCGATAGCGATTCTCGAATCGAAGCAGCATACATACGCGACGTTGCCTCGTGTCTGGGCCTTCGTCATATCTTGCCCAGGGGGTAAATAATACATGTGCAAAGATCGTGGCCGGGAGCGACGAGACGCGAAAAGACGAGAAGGAAGGATAGCGGAAGATCGAGTAGGAGGAGATCGATTCGCAAACAAGCATCGCTATTTCACCTGGCTATGTGTGGTTAAGCTTCTCCCTCTCGCTCGGTACACTTTCGACACCCATCGCTGCTTCCTGAACCACGACTGTCTCGTATTCGCCAATATACTTGACTGATGGCCCGCCGTTATGCGATAACACAAAGAAGACGAGAATATTCCGCCTCAGACGTTGTATACACAATTTTGCATATATTCATGTATGCATTCTCGCATACATGTGCAACGTACTCGTACGCGGCTGGCCTGTATCCGCATATAAGGAGTGTCTCAAAATGACCTGGCATTTTAATTCATCAATAAAACGTATTGTCTATTTGGAAAGTACGAATATCTTTATTTTAAGCGCTGAGATGCAGTCAGAGGCGTGAAAAAAACGAGCATTTTCAATAATTTTTTAAAAATGGTAACTAAGTTCGTTTTACAAAAGTGTTTACATAGACTTTTTATGTTATATTTCAACTTGACTTGTACAAATTTTCAAAGAAAAATATTGATTATTTATAAAAATATCGCCATCTTTGTCTATCATAAAATTTTACTGGATCATCTGAAATAAAAAAAAAAACCAAGAAAAATCATTAATTTAATAAGAAATCTAGTCGTTAATCGAAGCTTTTTTTTTCAAAAGTTAACAAAATGGCGGCTTCCGACGGATAACTTCCGATTTTCGACCAAAAAATCGCTCGTTTATTGTTAGAGAAAAATAGAAAATTTCAACAAAAATGAAAATTCCTCGATTAAGGACTAGTTTTTAATGCTATCAATAAACACACGAAATTTCATCAAAATCTATCGAGTGGTTATTGAATTATAGTGGTCACCGACTTGAAAAACGTAGTTTCGAGAAAAACGCGTTTAAAGTTTTTCGATGTGGATTCGGTATTATAGGTTCGTAAAATTTTGAGCGAACACACATTCGATTTTCGTATATTTCGTACGTACATTATACATTATACATGTATACAATCCATTTATCCGAGGTGCCCCCCACCCGCCCCAGTGAACTACACACCCCACGATTCAACAACTACACACCCCACGATGCAATGAATCGTGGGGTGTGTAGTTCACTGGGGTGGGCGCAGGGCACCTCGGATGAGTGTATGGAATCGCGAGGTGCGTAGAACACTGCGGCGGGCAAAGGGCACCTCGGATGAGTACGTGAAATCGCGGGCTGCGTAGAACACTGGGGTGAGTTTGTTGGGCACCTTGGATGGGTGCGTAGAACCTGCAGTGTAGAATGTAGAAAAATCGCTATTCTTATTTTCAAACTTTTCAAATTTTGCACACTTCAAGACCCCATAACTTTTTATGGGAAGGTGGAATTCAGCTTCCCCCGACTGAATATCATCATTTATAACCCAATCAATGAGAAAATAGCAACAAAAAAAATTGACGCTCATTTTTCAGAAAAATCACTAAAGTAAATAATTATCAAAATATCAAGTACCTGGGGTGCTGCTATAGGTACTTAATGAGTCTTATAATTGTCATTGTGATCAAAATCAGCTAGAGCCACATTACAATCAACTTTAGCAACATTATAATAAACTTGAACAACAAATTGTTGTTCAAGATTATTCCCCGCACCCGCCACATAAGGTCAAGAGGGCTCGCTGCGCACACGTTCAAAACGTATTTTGGCGCTCTGTCAAAGTAGCCCCAAAAACTGTCAAAGCTATCCTGAATGTCAAAGTAGCCCCGTTTTACGGTACCTCACAATTCCCCGCAATTATCAATATTTCACCTGTAATCTTTATCGTCGTCTCGAAAGCACGGACTACAGCGTCTTGGAAAACAGAAAATCGCGTCGCCAATCTTTTATTCGGCGGTCACCATGAAACTTATTATTTCATGGTGATCCCAATAATGTTGCTCCGAAGTCCTCGCCGAGTGCTTGCTTAACGAATTATTTTGTATTTTTTAAAGAAGGTCTAGCGAGAATCTAGAAGGTTGGTCATCGCGAAATTATGAGGGTTCTCAGAGGCTGTGCTACCCCGAGAAAGCGATAAAGAAGAAGCAAAACGAAGATATATTTATCCAACCGCATACCACAAGGGCGCCACACTTTGTTTTCCCCCAACACCAATCGCAAAGCGTTTCGTTTCCACACGCTCGTGATCGTTTGCCGTCGTCCTTAAGTATCCATGAATATCCCAATTTGTCTGCTCGCTTCCAGCTGTCCCGTTTTAATATACGGCCAGGCCTCGGGCTCCGTTGTTTATTTTATGTTTATTTATTTTTTCCGCGCCAAATAACGGGGAGAAACGAATACGGCGAGGCACGTAGAGCGGGGTAAGTAACTCCTTAAGGCGGGAGGGCCTTTATACGTACGTGCCAGTCGTGTTTCCAAGCGCCGAAGGCTTTTTTACCCTCACCCACGACGTATCCCGTGTCGTACGTCGGCAACCGGAACTCCCCGCGTAAACACATTTAAGAGCGTGTACAGGACGGCGAGAATGGTAACTTGGATGGGTTCGGACGTGGGGGAGCTTCGTCGAGGATAAACGAATGAGAGAGAATGTCGGGGGAGGGCACCGGTAGAATTATTTTCGGGTCGTCCTCCCCCTTAAGCTTTTTACGATCTCTCGCTTCCTCGCCAGCTGCGTTATTACGTGCCGGTTAGGCGCGAAAAACGCGTTAAAAGAACCCGAGAAACAAAAGCCGCTTTTCGCAGGCTGCCTCGGAACGCAATGGGTACTCGGAGGAGTCGCCCGTCGAGAAATTTTTCCATCGGCATACGTGCTCACCTCGTCCGCACGCTTCACAAATATATCGCAGGGGTTTGTGAAATTGGGGTTGCTTGGGAGGAGGTGGAGGAGGAAAATAGAATATCGCGGTTTGGCGGAATTTCAACAGCAGCGTAGTGTCGAAATCCTCGCGTGACCCTCATTGCCCTGACGACAGAATTACACTTTCATTGGGTGGTTGATCTTCGAGCATGCACCCGAAATCAAGTCTATTCCGAGACCCAAGACTGGAAAGCTGAGTGACAGGCTCGGCAACGTGCCCGAGTGTCTTTCGACGTGAGAACATCTAACAGGTAGAGCAAGTCATTCGAGTGATGGACAAATCTATCCGGTTGTCGGCAGAGATAATGGAACGAGAAACGTGTATCTATTATTACGTGGAGTTAAAGTTTCAAGAACTTCGAAAGCGCTGACTCGATTATACGTAAGTTCGACGAGGCCCGACCCAGGTAGGGATTCAAAAGGCTGACGATGGAAACAAGCTTGTGCGAGCCTTGTTTCACTGAGCCTGAGTGAGACAGACCTGGGCCTGGTTTCAGTGCATCGTTTGGAGCAGCCTGGAACCAAGACTGGCTGCTTAGCCTAAACTCAGGGTTATTTCAAGCTTTATTCAGCCAGTGAATTTTAAGGCTGAAAAATCAACGCTGGATGCAGGCTTGTTTCAGGTTGTGATAAAAGAAAATAAGTTTAAAATAATATTTTTTCTGTAATTTTATGAAAAAAAAAAATTTTCAATGAATTTGTCGAGTACGAAGACACGAAAAACGAAAGCGAAGGAGGCAGCTCAGAACATTTAAGGTATTCCTTTCACGAACCCAAATATTTTACACTTAACTGATTTTCGTCTATAATGAAGTAAAAATACATCCCAGTATACTGGTAAAATTTCAAGCCAAGTTACCGAACCTTTAACGAAAAATTACGGCCCTAAAAATCGTCTCACTTATACGGCGCTTTATGGACATGTCACGCTGGCCACATGTCTTTCTAATAATTTATACACTAAATAACTCTAGATGCCTAATACAAACTGCTCACAGGTGTAAAAAAGTCTAAAGATTCCGTAACAACAATAAAAACAGAGGGTCACCGAACGTTTAAAGAAAATATTAATGTTAAAACTTGGAAAAGTGTGGTTAGCAGAAAAATTTTTGTAGCTGTGACGTTTCAAATAAATGTAAAAATGTCTCAATCTACTAAATTTGCGCGAATTTTGTCATTCTAGTTTATCGTTGTGTATAATAATCCATTATAACTTGTTTTTTTTTTATTAAGCGCAATTGTAATTTACCGACGATTCAGAAGGCCCTGCTTATGCCCCCACAAAATACGGCCCTCCGCGAAAGGAATACCTTAAACATATGCTCTCATCGATATTTATGAGGTACACAAAAAAGTTTTTTTTTCTCGTCACACACAGATTTCGTATATACTCACTCTCTGGAGTTTGCGTAAACTGTGTATTACGTGTCCCATAAACAACAAATAAAATAAAGTATTGTTTTTAAAAATATTTTTTATATATATTTTATAACAAATAATATAATAAATAATAAGTATATATAATGAATAAAATGAATTCTTTACAAATGTATTAAATTTACCCCAATGTAGAATATAGAAAACTAAAAACAGGCCTCATATAGCCTCGAGAAGAGTTTGGGATAAGCCCGGTCATAAAAATGCTCGTGAAGGCTTCATTAAGGCTCGTTTTGAGCCTTGTTGTTTCGTCGTTTCAGGCTTAGTACAGGCTTTTCTACCAGCCTTTGGTCAAGCCTGTGTGCAAGAGCCTGAAACCGCGTTATCATTCAGAGATTCAGCTAGGCCTGAAATGAGGCTGGTGCTAAGCCTGAATTAAAAACTGTGAGCCTTGTTTCAGAGCTTGGTGAGCCCTTTTTTCATCGTCAATTCCTACCTGGGGAATAGTCATCATCGAAAGAATCATGTGATGGTCTCATAGGGATATGCAGAGAGAGAAAGAAAATTGAACAACACTCAGGCTAATGAAATGAATATTGGAAATGACTTATCAAACTTGGCTGCATCATTTTTAGCCGCGGCTTGCATTTGGATAAGCATGTGCCATAGGGACAATCAAATGAGGTTGACATCGTTGTCTGCATCGTTGAAATGCAGTGAAGGTTGATATTTCTGAATTCTATTTCTCTTGGCAACTTTTGCCAATACAAATCCCGCAATCATTTTTGAAGATATTCATTTAGCGATCTACAATATAAATCCGTAACAAAGATCTGCAGTAATAAACATAACCAAAATGAAATGTAAAAATAAGCCTTCGTTGCGTTCCAACGATGCAAAGTTCAACGCCTTTCAATTGAATAGTTGATCTATCAAGAACCAAGAGCTTTTAGGGCCATCATCCGTCGAAGCAGGGATAAGCGGAGCTAGGCACAAACAACCAATAGAATCGCCCCGCTCAGCTTCGATGGACATGAATTCAGCGATTGATTGGTCTCGTTTTCCCAGCTCCGCTCATCTCCACTTTGGTGGATGATGGCCCTTATGGTGTCTTCGTATTTCACCAGTTCCCTTAATCATTCTGATATTGATGTTCGACCTAGGCAGGTACCTACTGAGTTCCCTCGAGCTCCACTTAAGGCCGTAGGCCACACTAGAGGCCGAAAAAATAGGCTTTTTGGGTTTTTTTTCAGAAAAACTACAAAATAAATCGAGATTATAAAAAAGGGTGTTTATCATATATATCAGTGACTGTATACAATAACTTTTTTGAAGCGATTAATTTCAAAATGGCGACTGTGCGGCGTTTTTGCGATGACGTCTCCGTTTTTCTAGGATCCACGGCCGGACAAACAGCTCCTGTAAATTTTCGTGTAATTTTTCGATCATATATAATAACTGCTATAGAAGTACCTACGATTTTTTCCATATATTGATTTTTGGCCAAATGGCGCACTTCTGAAGTGGAAAGTGAAAAGTTTGCCTAAAAAATCGTCAGATAATTGTTAATAACAAATGAACTATGCAATATAAAAAAAAAATCCTACATACTTCCATAGACAATGTATTTTTTAAGATATATTCAACATTTCAAGTGAATCGGTTGAAGATTGTCTGACTTTTGTTTCCGGCCAACTTAAAAAATGCAGTTTTGAGATAAACGCATCATTTAGCCTGAATGTTGAAAAATAAATCGATTTTTCGAAAATTCTGGAGTGGCCTAACCCCTTAATTGAGGATATTCGGCCAGTGATACTATCGAAACACAGCGATAAGCCTGCAGCCCAGCGGAAGTATTGATCGAAGAAGCAAACGAAAAAAGAGGATTTTCCTGATTCAATGCTTGTTAAAACAAAGCACGAAAACGCCGAACAACAACAGAGCGAGAGAGAGAGAAACGACGAATCGTAACGTACATACAATTGTAACAGCGGCGCAATTCCGACTATTTAAAGTTGCATGCACAGTCGACGAAAAGAGAGAATAGGAAAACAACGAATGGCCTGAGCGCTCGAGCCCGGGCTCAAATAGGGTAAACCGACCAGTGGATGGACGAACGACACTGCAGGATTCAGATGGACTGTAAAATGAAAATTTTATGGAAACTAATTTTTGAATAGCTATAGCTATGAAAATATATTATTCCGATAGTATAAAAAAATATTTGAAGTAATTGCAACAAATAATGTTGGCCGAGTTGATTAATAAATAGCGAAATGACTAAATCGTCAGTAAATGCACGAAAATACCAATAAATGTACACTACGCCAGTAAACGGATGTGTCGTGTAGACGGACTATGTAAAGGATAATGATTTATTATTTATTTTTATTAGATACTATATTTGGAGAAGACTCTGTGACCCAAATCTCTAATATTCTTAAACATAAGAATATGAATTATATTATATTTGTTATTGCGATTTCATAGAAAATACACAAAGCTTTTTGCATCTTGACGTGACATTCTCAAAAAAACCTACCAAAGTTTCTTTTGACAGAGAAATAGAGAATTAAATTTTGTCAAAATTTTTATAAAGGACGAAATTGTTTTTCGACAACATTTAATTGAATGGACATTGTCATCTCTTAACAGTAAATCATTTTGCAATTTTCAGCAGATGCGCCAAATCTTCTACTCTGCTTTAAGAATCATCAGAATAGAGCCCACATGTCCATTCACTGAGAAGAGGTTACACTACAGCACTTGTGAATAAACATGTCCAATTCTGACCTATTATTACGAATTTGTTTTAAATGTTGCAAAAAATGAAAACTTGATTCTACCACAGGTAATGAAAGTAATACCCTCAAGACTCATAAAAACTATTGTTTTTGCTTTTAGAACACCTATTTTGCACAGCAGTATCGTTACCAAGTTGTCCGGTGTGCAAGTACCACAAACTAGAACAATTCCGCGTGGCGTCAAAATTCGATATTTACCTGAGAAATCCATTTTACCTAAACCTATGATTTTTGGCTAAATTATCGTGATTCAAGTTTTTATCGAAAATTCACACTCTTGACAAATTTTAAATATAAAGCAGCTCTCGTCCATCTACTAGTCAGTTTACCCTGGGTCCAATACACATGATATCGAAGTTTGCATAGTTAGAAGGCAACGAAAATAATTATTTTCTAATTGCCAATTTTTCGTTGGCAAATCAAACCTACTGCAACCTGTTTTAAGATCCTCATTAGAGACCCACATCCCAAATGTATAAAAAATGACTTTGGATAGCAATAAAAATGTAGAAAAACGAGAATGCAAAAGAACTGTCCTTGCATTCCGATACAAACTTCATCATCAACAAGAAATCGTGATGTGATACTCTTCGCAACCAAGTATGTAGACCCAAACGAATTGCATAGAGTGGAATGGTGTTAAAGTTTGCATCGCTGGAATGAAACAGAAATTCTTCTTCATTTTTATTACGACCCCAACCCTTTTTTTCAAGTTTAGGTTATGGAACCCTAATAAAGATGTTCAAAAGTGATTCACTGACTTTTGTAACCTCAATAGGCCTGCAAAAATTGGGCAATACGAAAAAAAAATTCGTCGCATCCCAACGATGCAAACATCAATACCATACATAACCTGCACGTTTCGTGAGCGTGTACATGTGTGGTGATATTATGTCTGAATGCAGTAAAACAAATATCAAACGCTACTTCAAGTGGATTTCGCGTGATGTGATTCAAGTCGATTTTTTAACCAAACTTTTTAAAGCGATTTACTCTTTTTTCACAGAAGATTTACACTTTTTTAAGATCTAATAATTTCGTATATTCTGTTTGCAAAATTCAACGTACAGGCTGCGATGTGATCCATCGACACAAATTGGATTCGTACATTAGACTTCAATGGGAAACCCCGATTAGAATCCAATGCGATGACCCATTGGATCCCAATCAGAAAGTAGCGACAAGTATGGGAATCCAATTGGATACCTACGGCAATTCCTGCCCAGGTAATGTAGAATCGAGATGCGGAATTTGGTGCACTTTTGCGATGCGAAAAAAAAAAATTCGTTGCGTCCCAACGATGAAAACTTCAATACCATTAGAGTCGGAAAAATACCGAAGGGGGTGAGTAAACGTAGTAGAGTAGTTTGGTTCGAGTCAGAACTGCGCTGGGACGGTGGTCGCTTTATGAATGTGCACGGTTCATGTAATACGCGGTCGCTCAGTCCACGGGGGTATCAAGGGCTCCGTCGTAGGATACGTGGAGTATTTGGTCCCTTGACTAGTGGCGGGCAGGCTGAGTTTGTGGTGCTGCAGCGGTCGTAGAGCTGAATTCGGTTGGAAATATACGTACCGGACAGAGGCACCGGCAGTTGAAGCAGCCCGGCATGCCGAATAATTGAGCACTGCCTCCTCTCTCATTTCATCCCTGTACACGCGGGGGCTGCCCCTCCGACACACCGAAAGTCCGCTCAGTTATTCTATTAAGTCGGCACACTCGTAATGGTATAAAACAGCGGCGTCAGCGTGTGAGATGACCGGAGGAAAAGAGGATAACTGGATGAAGCGCGATGCTTTAAGGAAGCGTCTAGGCAGACACGATATATTCAAGGGGTTGAAAACCCATTAAGCAATGAGACTACCGTACGCTTTTTCGAGCTATGCCACCTGTATCACATGGACCCTTCCCGTACATGCTGGGAGTCGAAACTCAATTTCCTTTACGCAATGGGAATCCACTTGACCGTCTATTTTCGTCAGGCTTGCTGCGTCGAGTAAAGACACCGCACGAGGAGACACCGTGAATAAATAATAACAGCAAGGACCCCCTGGGGTTTTTGTGCTCTGGCCAGAAAGAGTACGGGAATCCAGGATGTCCCGGTGAATCTGCCAGGATGTAATGTGATTTGATCTACAATTTGAACGCCTCCTAAAATCGCCTCGTGAAGATCGTGAAATTTGAGTTTGAGTGGTTCGTTGCAGCTGGCCAAAACATGTAGGTATTTGGTTCTGCTTGGTACTCTCAATAGCTAATAGGTACCATAAGTATTAGGTCACCTCATAAATAATGTAGTTTATTAAAATGAGATTGAAGTTTGCATCGTTGGGATGCAACGATTCTTTTTCTTCAATTTGCATTTTTCAATTTTTATCCTTATCCAAAGCCTTTTTATCGCAAATTGGGGTCATAAACCTCCAATGAGAATATGTGAAATCGGTTAAGCGATTTTTTACTGCCAAAATCGGCGAAAAAGAACATTTGAGCAATAGAAAGAATTACGTTTCGTTGCATTTCAACGATACAAATTTCAACGTAATTCAAGAAAGATGGAAAAGCATCGTAAAAAATGAAGGAGAGTACACTGAAAAAAAAATTCAGTTGGTTTAACAAAATGTATCTTTAAATACGTTCAACTTGATTTTTGATTGGCATAACAAACATTTTGTTAATCTAACGATAGTTTTAGTGGTGTGAACTAAGCTAAATAAGCTACAGTTCACACCACTAAAACTATCGTTAGATTAACAAAATGTTTGTTATGCCAATCAAAAATCAAGTTGAACGTATTTAAAGATACATTTTGTTAAACCAACTGAATTTTTTTTTCAGTGTATATTTTAGATTAAAAAAGAATTTTGTTCATCTTAATTTTGAAGAATAAAAATAGAAACAAACCCCGTAATTTATGGGATTAACCGATATTTAACAGCTTCTGTGCAATTCATCGCCACCAAAAAGTTACATAGCAATTTAGGTAGGTGACATTCCAATTCGCGGGAAAAAAAACGCGGTACGATGTTTCGAGGTATAATTTATAAAAGTAAGCAATTCGAACCCCCTTAAATTTGCTTTCCGGCGAGAATGCAAAAATACATTAACTTCAATTTTATCCTTACTGCAAAGCGTTACCTGTATCATTCAATTTAAAGCACCTTATGTAAATGTGGGGTGAGAGAGAGAAAGATAATAAGAAGACATATGGCAACACCGCAGAACAGTATTGTTCAATATTTCGAGAAAAAACAATTATCGTGTTCCTGAAGTTAAAAATGTTGTCACACAAAAATATTTGCATTATAAATATTAATATTTTATATTGTTTATGTTATCTTCATTTACGAATAAAAGTCTTGGTTCATTCATAACTTATTAAAAAATTTGTTCGATAAAAAATTACTTAGAAATAAAAATTTGTTATTCAGTATTATTTCAATTATGCCGCGCAAACTCACGTCATTGGATACGTGGAACGATGCGGTGTTGCCATATGTCTTCTTATTATAGGGGACAAATATTTTTTACGGAAAATTATTCTGTCTAAATTTCAATGCAGACCCTGCAGTGTTCAAAGTTGCAATTTTAAAACCCATTATCTCCCAATCTAAATAGTCGACTGTTCTGAAATTTCACTCAAACGTGCATAATGATATGAACAATGTCTGGTTAAAATTTGGACAAAACCTATAGAAACGAAGAATGCGATCAAAAAATTGTGATAAAAAATTGAAATTTTTCGAGTATATAAGGCCTTAAATGACAACCAGAGGTCCCTCACACACGCTCCGGAAGATTTCTGGTCTTTTAAACATTCCCAATAATGATGGCTCATTTTTACAAACGAAATATCCATACAAGAATGAGATGTTGTGGTATAACTGCAAGTTCTGGCTCGTACGAATCTTTCAAACGATAACCACAGGTCCCTTACACAATCCCTTACACAAGCAAGTGGACTGCTTGGGGATGAAACATCAAAATCCGCTCTTGACATGCTTCACTCTAATGATGGGTGGTTTCACCCTTTGACCCGTTTTTCCGCCAACAAAAAGTACGTATCTAACAGTTTTCGATTCTCCACCATATACCTGAGTTTCAACAAAATCAAAGGTGGACACCAAAGTGATGTTCCTGGTTAGTTTAATCTAAGCTAAGTGATTTTCGTCTATGAAGAGTAGCGGGACGAGAAGTTTTGCTCCGATTGGGTGTGGACCTTACATCACCTTTTGAAATCCACACGGGCGGCTATCTGTTGAGGAACCAGTTTTCCGTATCCGTCTTTTTCTCATCGCGCAGTGACATGCATGTGCTGCGCATCCGAGAATTTCTGCACTATCGATTTATCGTGATCGGGTGAGTGCCGAGCGAAGTTGCAGTCTGCAAAATTGGATTTTAACATAGGCGACAGGAGTGTCGGCGTTCGCAAAGACGTGCAGCCAATGTGGGATAGTTCGCCGACGCGTATGAGTAAAGTATGAGCAACTCACCGGGAATCCAGAGACACCAATGTGATGTACTACGCTATTGGAGAACTCGACGTGTTCCATCTATTGCATGCTATGCAACATCGTCCAGGGATCTTTCGCCCCCTCGCCATCCCAATCCTGTTTCACTCTCACCCTCCTGCATCGCGCTATTTCCCACTTGTGCGACAAAGGATGCACATAGACGTTCGCATAGAGAATCCGGACGCCAACAACTTCCGGACAAACTATTCACGGGGTCTCTTTCGACTCTTCCGTCAAATTTTTCATTCGCAAACGCAGCAAATGAAGCCCGAGAGGGTGTACAACTTGGCTGTGGTCGGTTGAACTGCTCTGTGGCACGTTCACCATACCGGTGGTGTTACGGCACGGCGGAGGAGTATGCAAGGCCCGGAATAGAATCGAGTCGCAGCAGCGGGAGTACGGAGAATAGTTTCGTAACGACAACTCCGGAAACAACTTTCCGACAACTTGGTGGGTTTATTGCGCGGGGTAGTGCAACCGAATAGCTTCATTGCGCGGCGTTCCGTCCCAAATGGACGGAAGATGGGTCACCCCAGCTCTTGATGCTCCCAGCGAACCACCGATCGCCCTGGAGCTTTTCGTTAATCGATGAAAACTTATCGAGCGACAAAGGTGGCCGGACGCCCATTGGGGTGTCACAATTGATGCAGAACGCTCTGTCTTTCGAAATACATGGTAGATTGAAGGCTCGTGATGGTTTCGAAGTTTGCATCGTTGGAATGCAACGAAAAATCTTTGTTTTTGTTACTTTGTAAACTCTTTTTTTTCCAGGTTTAGCCTATCGATCCCTAGTAAGGATCTTCAAAAATGTTACGGTGATTTTTGTAGGCTGTGTGCCAAAAAAATAGAGCAATAATGGAAAAATATTTTCGTTACTTTTCAATGATGCAAACTTCAATCTAATGCCTCGTGAAAGCTCATATCTTTCATCGACTGTCGAAAAAGTACCAGTTTCGTATCCAAAAGTGCACAAAATTCCGCATCTCCATTCTACATTACCCGGGCAGAAATTGCCGTAGGTATCCAATTGGATTCCCATACTTGTTCCTACTTTCTGATAGGAATCCAATGGGTGATCGCATTGGATCTTTATACTAAAACGTCACGCTCGCACATTTGATTCTAATCAGGACTTTCCATTGTAATCCAATGTACGAAACCAATTTTAATCCTAAAGGATTCCCACATTGTCGAACAGAATTCGATACGAGTGTTGATGGATCCCAACGCATTCTGTACGTTGAATTTTCTAAAAAAAATACACAAAATGATTAGATCTTGAAAAAGTGTAAATCTTATATTAAAAAAGAGTAAATCGCTTGACAAAGTATATTTTAAAAATCGATTTGAATCACAACACTCAAAATCCACCTGAATTAACGTTTGATATTTATTTTACTGCATTCTGACATAATACTACCACACAGTACACACTCACGAAACGTGCAGGTTATGTGTGGTATTGAAGTTTGCATCGTTGAGATGCCACGACTTTTTTCTCGTTTTGATCAATTGTTTCTGGCCTATTTGAGGTACAAAAATCAGTGAAACATGTTTGAAGTTCTTTATTAGGGTTCCGTAACCTAAACTTGGAAAAAAGAGTTTGCATAGTAATAAAAATGAAATAATTAACAAAAATTTTCGTTGCCTTCCAACGATGCAAACTTCAGCACCATGGTTATACTTCGACACGCCGCGTTTTTTCTCATGAGTTTCACATATATTCGATTCGAACATGGTAAGAATTCTCAAACGGCGTTGATCGGGTAACAATGCAGAAACTAATTGGCTTCCGATGAGGACTGTGTGCGGTGTCCTTTACAAATCCCTATAGAGATGTGGGTGCATTTTGGGTTTCCCCAACAACTTTGTGCACGGTATCACGAAAGGATATTTTTTTGGGGGATCCAACAAATTCTGGTTAGGAATTTCAGATAAAAAATTCTCAAATAACTTCAATCGGGAAATAGCGCGGAATCCACTTGGATTCTAATGCGGTACCCTATTAAACCCCTATAAGCATGTGGTAGGTATCTGGTGATTCCTCAGCGAATGTCTCCACGGGTAGTTGTACGTAGATCGCAGGGTAATCGAAGCTCCCTGAAACATTATTCATATTACATCTTTAAGGGGTTAGGCCACTCTAGAGGCCGAAAAAATAGGCTTTTTCAGGATTTTGTTTTCAGGAAAACTACAAAATAAATCGAGATTACAAAAAAGGGTGTTTGTTTAAAAAAAATTGAAAGGGTAAAGTTTCCCTAAAAAAATCAGATAATTGTTAATAGCAAATAAACTATGCAATATAAAAAAAATCCTACGTACTTTCATAGACAATGTATTTTTCAAGATATATTCAACACTTCAAGTGAATCGGTTGAAAATTGTCTGAGTCATGTTTCTGGCCAACTTAAAAATGCAGTTTTGAGATAAACGCTGCACAGCCGCCATTTTGAAATTAATCGCTTCAAAAAAATTATTGTATACAGTCACTGTATGATAAACATCATTTTTGGTAATCTTGATTTATTTTGTAGTTTTTCTAAAAAAAAAAATCCCCAAAAAGCCTATTTTTTCGGCATCTAGAGTGGCCTAAGGCCTTAATCGGGCCGAATCGATGCATTGCTATCCATCCTAAGAGTATACAGGCGCCAGCAAGCGTTAAAAATGACATCAACCCTCGAAACCGCACAGGCCAGAAGCAATGACTACAAGACCGCATTATCCTGTTGAGCAACGCTTCCACGAAGGAAATCAAAAAAGCTCCTGCACACACATGGCATGATACAAATTGAAGAGCACAAGAATGAGCAGAGCCCAGCAAGCTAAGAGACACTTGCGGTCACTGGGAAGTGTTCGAACCTACCGATTGCAGCGTGGGTTTCCATAGCTCATAAATAACCTCGACTTTCCTCCAATTCCAACTCCAAACTTTGAAGGGCGAGCCAGGCAAATGTTCGAGGGGGATTCGCGAAAGATGCTTCACTCCCTATCCATTGTTACGAAGTTCTGAGGACAACCTGAAAGCCTACGCTTAAACAGTCACAGGAGGTTTGAGATTCGTGGGGTGTGATGTCGATTACGCAGCAATTCACCATTGTCGATGCCAGTCCTTCGATATATATATATATATATATATATATATATATATATATTTATATATAAACACACACACATGCATAGTATGCACGTACAGGACGAAGAAAGGGACCAAGAAGTTTGTGAATAGGTGGAATTGAAGGGAAACTTGTTGGGCCGTACGCAGAGATCGCTGAGACTCTGGGGCCGTAGCAGTTTCACGGTGATTCTTCTTCGCCGCGGTTGCGCGCAATCCACCTTTGCTTGCATTGTCCCGTCTACATACCCGAGCATACTCCACAGACGAAACTTTACCAGCGCTTCCTGGGTGCACCGGGGGATGCGATCGTTTCGCACCGTGTCTTCAGTGGGCAACGGGATATAACGCGGGACCAAAGTCGCAGAGGGTTGTCGCAGGGGCGGTTTGCACGCGGTGGCGCAAAACGTTCGGAAATCCTTTGACAGCGAGGACACAGAGACCTGAGCTTTACGATACTACAACCAAGTGGCCCTACGTGGTACGCGCTTTGTAGACTACCGCCGAGCGCCTCGCCTTTACCCAGCTTCAAACTTCGATCCTGTTTATCATTACTGCTCTACACTGCAAAATAAATATTTGATTCGAATAGGATCTATTCAAATCAAATAGGGGTTTTCCTTGTCTCACGACAGCTACTACGATCCAATTTATTTCAAATATTTTTTTTTTTTTGGTTTGGTTATTCTTTTTAAAATATTCAATGTATTCAAATTACATAAATAGAAATTCGATTCGGATAAATCTCCATTTGCTTACAATATACGCTGCAAATCCAAGTGTACTATATGCATGGAATATTTCATAAAACCAAAATAAAGTGAAATACTCAATTTAGAGTTCTACCGCAATGGATTTGTATCGTCATTCGTAGTTCTCTGGCCGGCCGAAATTATTTTAAGGGGGATTATTTGCCCCCAGTTGCTTGATTAAGGGTAATTATTTACCCCTACTTGCGATTTTGAAAAAAATCGATTTTTTTTAATTGCATTTTTTTAAGTATAAGTATCTGAGAATATGTCCTGAAAATTTCAAGTCGATCCGAACAAAATTGACTGAGATATGAGCGTTGAAAGAGAAGAATCCGTTGTGTAAACGACCGGCTAATTGAAACTTTAAACGCGTTTTTCTCAAAATGGCATTTCTGAAGTCGGTGACCAAGATTACTCAAACACTAATGAACCGATCTTCTTGAAATTTTGCAGGCTTATTTAATACATAAAAATGTAGTCTCTAGCGGTTCGATTTTTTTCGTTAAAATCGAACCATTAACTTTGACTGTCCGCCATTTTGTGAAAAATGAATATTTTTTAAAATCCTTCGATTAAAGACTAGTTTATACTTATATTTGACTAAATCCATCCGCATTTCTTTTTTTTTTTCAGACGATCCACTTCGCCGCAATGTTGGTCACCGCAAACCGTGTATATAAAAACATTATTTCATTGACGGCCATTTGCCACTAAAAAATGTAATATTTTTCAATAAAAAAATTACTAAAAGTTCTCCAAGATGTGTTCTTTAAGATGGTATATTGATCGATTAAAAAGGTTTTGTAGTTTTCTTTAAAAAAATTCATGAAAAAGACCTTTTTTGCGCTACAAGTGGGGGTAACGCCTTAAACGAAGAAAATGCTTCGCCTACATATGGAATTGAACCTACAACCTATCTACTTATAGCATGCTGCCCCTACGCTACCGAGTGTTTGTAGTATCTTGGTCGCAGATATGGCATAAGAGACCAAATGAATTCCTATAATTATTTGTTGTGTGACATAAACTATATCAATTAGTTAATGTCATTGTGATCATTAGAGAGATTTGTCGAATATCATGCTATAGATTTTTCAAACATAACCTATGTACATGTGATTCCTTTCTATCCTCTCTCTAGCCCCCGCCCCCATTGTGTGTTGCAATATGGACAGACCATTGATTCAATCAAATAAAATTTTTCTTACCTCGACAAAATTTCTATTCAATTTAAATTTAAAAAATGCAATACATACTGACTGAGCTAAATTGTTTTTTGAGGCGATGAAATCGAATCACAGATTTATTAGAAACTAGCTTGTGCCCGCGGTTTCGCCCGCACTGTACCGGTTGAAATAGTTATTCTGACTACCTGATCTACAGTTTTTAAGAATTCACCTTGGTTATTTTTTATTTATTTATATTCCATCTATAATGACTTTTTGTCCCTTGCATCTTTATTATAAGTATAGGTAAATTGAGTATTTACTTACGAAAATTTCAACGGAAAACACATTGATTGATCCTAACCTTACTAAATTAAAAAAAAAAAGTACGAAAATGAAACCTTTAAATTTTGGATAATACGTTAGTTTCTGAAATGACTTATCTAAAATTAAAATATAATCGATCTTACCAAATTTAATTGTACACTACGTTTCGCGTTTTTCTTTCTTTCCCGTCGGTTAAAATAAAAAGATTTTCTCGATTCATTACTCTAGAGCAGGCGACATAGAGCTGACGATGCGCGAAGCAGGTTGTTCGTAGGTCGACTTCAGCCACTCGTACCGTTTGTCCTTGCGATTTGTTAATCGTCGTCGCAAAGCAGACGACTAACGGGGAACTGTACTCGCTTGAATTGAAACGGAAAGATAATGGGAATAAGTGGTATCCGCGGTACAAACACTGTCTCACCCCGTCCGCACCGCGTCAGAACTTCTCCCTCGATGACGTTTTGTTGTAACGCAATCAATTGCTCAACTCGTTCGATTTAAATGGAGCATATACAGGGTGTTCCTCTTATCTCTGCCACTGGAAATAACTCGGCAATTATGGAGACGTCACAAAAAAATGTTCCAGACAAAAGTTGTACGGTGTGAAGGGGGCCATCAAATGCGACCAATTTTTTTTTTCGGTGGAGGCACTGACGCACCGCGAAGATCACTGTTTTAAACGGAATGGTACTTTGTTCTACCATCTTGTGGAGCACCTCAAGCCGCATAAAAAACATTAGGGAGTCAAAGTCGTTCAAGGCCATTCAAGGTCAACTATTAAAATGAAATACAAATATAAATATCTCGGATCATTATCAAATATTTGGTAGTGATCCGAGATATTTAGATTGGTATCATCGATACTGACCTTGAATGACCTTGAACGACTTTGCCCCCTAATGTTTTTATGCGACTGGAGGTGCTCCACAAGATGGGTGGGGAAAAAAAATGTATCATTCCATGCCAAACAGTGGAGGTGACCTTCACTGTGCGTCAGGGCCTCCAAGGAAATAAAAAAAAATTGGTCGCATTTGATGGCCGCTTTCACACCGTACAACTTTTGTCTGGAACACTTTTTTGTGACGTCGATTATTACCGAGTTATTTCGGGTGGCAGAGATAAGAGAGACGTCCTGTATACCTTAGTGGCGTTGTAAGCTATACCAGGTGTGTAAGTATGAAACCGGAATTTTTGTACAGAAAAAACACGGTTATTGTAATGATATGATACAAAGTATCATATCATTGCCGTAGGTACATCCGCCAGTTGTTGTTGTGTTTGAGCGTCGTCTTCGTCCAACAAGGCTTACAGGTCAGCGTCTGTCTTCAAACTTTTTCGGTGGTCTTCCACGTTCTTCGTTCCTCACGTAAAAATCGCCACTTTTGAACCGTTTGAACCACTCGCAACACTGTGTTTTACCGAGAGCATGCTCACCAAACGCCTCCACAAGCATTCGATGCGATTCGGCTGCGGTTTTCTTCAGATGAAAACAGAAAAGTAGTGCTGTCAGCAAATCGTAATTTGTTGGCACAAAACTCGACATGTTTATCTCTAATAAACTAATGCTACAGAATGAAACTCGTGTTATTGTGAGTTGGAAATCTTTGTCGGATATCAATACAATAACAAGACACCGCTGACGTGATGTGTCGGTAACTGCATCGACATCTAGCGCCACCTATGGGCAAATTCCGGTTTCATACTTACACACCTGGTACACCAGAGAAAACCATCATTCGGTTCAGTAGTTTTTAAGTGATACGAGGATATACAGACAGACAGGCTTTACAGCTTTTTTATAAGTATGGATAAATAAAATGTTTCGTTATTGGACGATATTAAATAGATCTTTATTTAAATAAATTAATATATTTAAAGCCTTAGGCCACAGTAACGGGTATAAAATCATGTGCGAATTCATCAATTTTTTTCGTATGAAAAAGTGTCTCACTCATAAAGTTAATTACACAGCTATTTAGTATGAATATCAAGCTGTTAGAATTTTTTTTTCGACGTACAAAATGGCAGACTACTAATATTTTCTCTTGTTGTCTTTTTTTTAGGCGCTCCGTGGCGTGAAATTTGACATCCACAATTTTTTATCTACAACAAAAGACAAAAATTCTCGTCAATCTACATTAGAAAACCTAGAGAAGTACGTACGGGATTTAAAAAATATTGTTTAATTCAAAAGTTGTAGGTTAATGTGAACCTAAGGAAATGAATTTTCAGTGAAACATTTCGTTATAACTGAGCATAAACTGCTCATAAAATTAAAAGTTTTCGATTAATCATAAATTCCGCACGTACTTCTCTGCGAAATGCAATTAGGAACGTAACTTTTAAATTTAAAGTAAATCGAGTGAAAATTGTTGAAGTTATTTGTCACGCCAATTGGAAAAAAGCTGTTTCGAGAAGTTTCGAGGAGTCGGCCATTTTGTACATCGACAAATATATATATTTTTTCTAACGGCTTGATATTCATACTAAATAGATGTGTAATTAATTCCATGAGTGAATCACTTTTTCATACAAAAAAAATGTTAAATTCGCACGTGACTTTATACCCGATACTGAGGCCTAAGGCCTCAAGGCGAAGTGGAAGATGTACCACGTGACATATGAGTGCGAGACAGATTGCTGAAATTTTCGAACAGAGATGAATAATATTTAGGGCAAAGAGAAATCATGAAGCTCTGCATCACGGAATTCTCCAGAGCCCAATGCTTTGTTTTTCATAAAAAATTTAACCATATATGAGAAAATTGGGTTGGAAAATTTGTGAGGTTATGTTGCCCTTTTACATGCCCTCTAAATGACTAATTCCAACAATCGAATAGGAATAATTTGATTTTACGAAAAATCAAGTTATTTCGAATTAAAAAAAAATAAAATAGACGCATCTAGTTAATATCAATAGAATTTTTTTGTCGATGCAGTTTATGTTTATGTCCCAGAGAAAGGGAGAGCAAAAAGCCTCAGCCAACGATCATATTGGATACGAGGATGAATAGAATTTCTTCCAGTGCGCTCCAGGTCTCTCTCTGAAAGCTGCCGAGTATTGCGTATGAATAAAAAAAGCCCCATTTTTCCAACTCCAGGAGAGGTCGATATTTGCCGCGAAAAGGGATATCATGCGGTCGGGTGAACAAAGTCCTGTCGTCTTTGTGACCGCGCAACGATCACTTGGAGTTCACCCGGTACTTATGGTCGAAAGAAGAGGCGGAGAACGCGGCGGGGAGCTCTTTGGCATGGGTCAACCGTGCCGGCATGCCAATGGGGATTGGGGACGTTGGCGCGAAAGAAGGCGGGAGAGCTCGTGTTCCAGAGCTATGAATATGGAACCGTGCGAGTCAGGGTGAAAAAAAGGGGAAAAAAAAGAAGTAAAAAAAAAATTGCGCCATATCGCTCTTTCGTCGGCAATGCGCGGGTGTGTGTAAGAGTCAGTCGCCATGGCTTACCTTCTGAACGCGTGGATGTGTGTGGATCTGTATATCTATATGGTACATGGTAAATCTCCTCCTTTTCCGGGGCCGCGAAGCCGTATGAGCTCTTGGAAAAATTTAATACCGCCGGATCGAGCTCACGCTTACGTGCATGCCATTCACCACCTGTTCGTATCCCGATCGTTCCCCAACCCTCGCGGCTCTCCCGAAGACCGCGGGGCTTTTATAAATAATTCACGTCGCTCATTTGCGCCGATTCCAAACGATTCCTCGGCCAACCGCGTGCCCGGGATAAACAAATCACACGCGGTCTGCTTGCTTTGCACGCACCGAATCTCGCGCGAAATTGTGCATTGACGTTGCGCGCGGAGAACGACAAATCGACGAATGGCAAAGGCCGAATCGTCGATCGCGTAAAATGTCACGTTTTTTTTTTTTCTAGAACTGGAAAAATACACGATTCAATAATTTCAAGAGACGCGTTTGGGCGAAGAAATTTTTTTCGGAATTTCATGATTTTTTTTTAAGGGGTTAGGCCACAGTAACGGGTATAAAATTATGTGCGAATTTAACAATTTTTTTTTTTTCGTATGAAAAAGTGATTTACTCATAAAATTAATTACACATCTATTTAGTATGAATGTCAAGCTGTTAGAAAAAATGTATATATTTTTTTCGATGTGCAAAATGGCCGACTACTAATGATTTGTTTGTTATCTTTTTTTAGTCGCTTCGCGGCGTGACATTCAGCATCCACAATTTTTTACCGTGAACAAAATACAAAAATTCTCAATCTAAGTTAGAATACCTAGACTGTAAAAAATTATGTGAAATTTACAATACATTTAAGACACAAAGGAATAGAATTTTACGAACTCGGTAGATGAAATTAAATTTGAAACACTCGTACCGTAAATTTCAAACAGGAACATGAAATTCTAACGTGGATATAGAATTTAACAGATGCAGCATGGAATTTCAAAGACAAGTTTGTAAATTTGTGGAAAATGTATTGCATTAACCCGTCTCTTCAATTGAAAATTACTACAAATGTATAATAAAGGAACTATAAAAAACAGAGCATTGAAAATACAAAAGAAGTTTGAAATTTATTTACAGCAGCCTGAAAAATATAATATATGTGAATTTGAAGTTTACGATACGTACAATGCATGATCACAACAGATTTATTTAAAAGTGCGAAACTGGAATTGAAAAAAAAATGTATGAACGCTGATGAAAATCACATGAAACAATGTGAAAATTATATTAAATTTACACTACATTTAAGGTACAAAAGAATTAATTTTTACGAACTTAATGTACGAAGGAATTTAATATACACTCGCATATTGATATCAGCAAATGGTTCTTGATTTCAATATACATGAACGTGAACATTTTTTTACACGTGCATTATTTTTCAAACGCACAAGTATATTAATATTACGGAGCTACACTTTTATTTTTAAAATAACTTGCTTTGTATTTTCAAAATATTATCTGAAATTTCATAAACGGCGTCCGCATAAAAACACCATACACTTGTGTATTAATTTTTACGCAGAAGCTTTTTACAGTGTACGTTAAAGGTAATACTTTGTTTCCGTGAATTTAATACACACCCGTATGCTGATATTAGCAAATGGTTCTTGAATTTAATGTACACTCGTATATTGATATCAGCAAATGGTTCTTGATTTCAATATACTTGGATGTGATTATTTCTTTACACGTGCATTATTTTTCACGCGCACAAGTATATTAATATTACGGAGCTACACTTTCATTTTTTAAATAACCTGCGTTGGATTTTCAAAATATTATCTGAAATTTCATAAACGGCGTCCGCATAAAAACTTCCTACACTTGTGTATTAATTTTTATACAGAAATTTTTTACAGTGTAGGAAAGTACGTAGGGAGTTAAAAAAATATTCTTTTATTCAAAAGTTGTGGGTATTTGAATTGAGTTGCAGGTATGTGAATGAATCTTCAGTGAAACATTTCGTATAAAACTGCTCATAAAATGAAAAGTTTTCGATTAATCATAAATTCCGTACGTACTTCTCTGCGAAATGCAATTAGGAACGTAACTTTTAAATTTAAAGTAAGTCGAGTGAAAATTGTTAAAGTTATTTGTCACGCCAATTGGAAAAAACGCTGTTTCGAGAAAAACGCGTTTGAAGCTTTAGGTACTCTATGGCCGTGCGAGAGGTGGGCTTACGTTGTACGCTTAAAGTCGGTGAGACAAAATTTTTCTTGACATAAATCGAATAGTAACTTATTGTTATGATGATAAAGCATCGTTTTAGCGAAAAAATAGATTTTTCGAAAACTGTACTGTGGCCTTACCCCTTAAAGGAAAGATTTTTTCTCCATTTTTTATACTTAGGGTATGTTTTAGTAGTACTTTTGGCTGTTACATGGTATTTTTTTTAAAATTATTCCTTATAAATTGTACGGTCTTCTGAAGTGCATTTTCAAAACTGGCGTGACGTATAGCTAAAAAAGTAATCGACGGTTCTGATGCAATTTTCAAACAGGGATGCGGCAGCCATTTAGGTATAATATATTGTGTTCCACAGATAACCTTTATGTTTGTACCTTATATTAAAATTAAAATATTCGTACTTTAAAAATAAATAAAACGTTTTTTTTATAAATTAAAATGTCAGGTCATTTTGAGATACCCTTCACTTTTGAACGTTTGTTTACAACGGTGCACAGAAAACTTCCCTAATTGACGCCTAATTTCCCTAATTGAGTGCTGTGGACGTTGTACGAATGTGCAAAAAACCAAACATATTCTGAATCTGTATGAGTGGGGTTTGATACCAGATTCGGTAAAAAAATTATAGAACGGCGGCATGCTAAACTTTGACTATCGATTTTCCTATTTTGCTGACCATTTTAACAAGGAAAGGTTGCAAGGTCGACCTCTCCGATTTCGATTAAATGTGGCATGTTTGTGGAATGGGTAAAAATAGGCGACACGTATTTTTTTATATCTACGGAACGCGATTTTTAAAGGGTGAAACGCACCCTCGAAAGTAGGGGTGTTTTTCGTTTTTCGTCGAAAACGTTATCGTTCTCATCTCCAACGTATAGTACATGAAAAAATAAACATTATTGCAATTTGAATTTTTTTCATATCTCCCACCGTTAAAACGTTAACGACGAGAAACGAAAAACACTCCAATTTTCGGGGGGTGCGTTTCAACCCTGAAAAATCAGGTTCCGCGGATATAAAAAAAAAATACGTGTCGCTTGTTCTTACCCATTCTACAAGCATGTCAAATTTCAGAGAAATCGGAAAGATCGACCTCGCAACCTTTCCTTGTAAGAGTTATATATTTAGAAAAATGATTTCGACTCAATTCTGCCACCAACGTTGAAAAACAGTCTACTGAAGGTGTATGCCAAATCTGAGCTCAATAGGCCAATTGGTTGTCGAGATATCGTGGTTGCCGATTTGAATATCATACTTTCGAGAAAAACGCGTTCAAGGAGGTTGGAGCGATTCAGTTGAGTCAAATGGCGGTTTATTCATTTTTTCTTCTTCAATGAACCTCAAAAAAAAATGCATACGAGGTACAGATTTATTCTGTATATGCTATTTTTTTTAAATATATAATTAAAGGGCAAAATTATGCATTTTTAGATTTTTATTACATAAAGTAGAAAAACTTTTGTGTTACTACCAACTTGAAAAAGTATAACATTATCGATGATTATTATGAAACAACTACGACAACGAATGTTTTATACAATGAAATTTTGAGTAATTTATAATTATGCCTATTCATAGTTACGTCACGAGATTATTGGTCCATGGTTTACGATGGGCAATATGAGGATTTTTTTTTCTAAATGTTTACAAAGGTTCAGGTTGCGTTAGTCCGTTGTTAGAAATGGTTTATCTTGGTGTTAAATAGCAAAAAAAATTACATAACCTTTAGTGTCAAAGTCTTGCCCATCTAACCGCACGTTAAATTACATACATTAAACTATTTTTTATCTCTGGTGTTTGATGGTGAAAAAAGTTCGAAAAATTCGTAAACACTCAGTATAGTCTAAACAATAAAATGTACTTCTTATTAAATTTAACCTTGAATTGTGGCTAACGTTCCAACCTCCTTAAGACGGGATATACATTTAGACATGAAAAATTAAGCAATGTTGAGGGATTTTTTAAACGAAGAAATAATTATTCTACAATTAGCAAACTTCAGGTATACTTTAATAGCATATTTAAGTATACAAAATAATTTGTTTTAATTAATTTATCATCAAAATGACGAAGCTGTGGCAGAGTGTTACAGCAAGGTCGGCGCGGGCGTTGCGAATCGGCATGCAGTCGTGTGGATTAATAAAATAAGAAAAGACGACTTTTCCAAATTTCTAGACAACAATTCTGCCTCGAATTCCTATTCACTGCCAATGTCACCGCAACGTTATTCAGGCGTATTAAATTTCCGAAAATGATAAACATCGTCCTAGCATCGTATTGTAAACCGACCAGCCCATTTTTAACCTAAAAAAACAATGTCCAGATCGACGCTACAATTTTATACCAACAGTGGAATTAAAATGACGTGAGTATCGCAAAAGCTACATGGAACCTACAAGGATGCGTGATCTGTTTCATATCCGAGTATAAAAGTCTCGTCAATGCCGGGGAACCGAGCCAAAAACACAAAAAAGCATCTCAGCGAATCGAAGGTGACTTTGGAGTCGTATCATGCCCGAATTCAATTAGGAAAGGAGCGAATAGACCAACAATAAACCGCGATTAGTTACGGCCTATCGTAAAGTATCTCGACAACAATCGTTCGTGCTTTCCGTAGATTATCCTTGCGGGATCAATTTTACGTAGGGACGTTGAAGGAATAAAATGAAAGAAAAAGAGAGAGAGAGAGAGAGAGAGAGAGAGAGAGAGAGAGAGAGAATCTGCTGTGATAACTGGCATGGATCAAGCGGCGATTCACATCGCCACGGCGGTCGCGGAATTGCCTCAAGTTCATAAACTGTTATGACGAAATTATAACCACAATTACGACCGTAAATAACGAGGCCCCGTCCAGGTACGTGCAGATATAAATAGTCACGCAGTCATGATTTTATTGCCATAAGACCGGTTCTGCCTACCTACACACGCGTACAGTTCCCTTTGGCGGACGAATAATTATAATGACGTTCCCGAATAGATTTGCTTGTCCCCAGGGCAGGGGACTACTACATGCATCAAAACGGGAGCATGTGTGAGTGGCTAGGAGCTCGAAACGTCTCGTGAATGAAGAGCCGAACGACACGCTACCTGCGCAAAAAAGCTCTCTCCCTTACCACTCTCTCTCAGTGAAAAAAAAAATACGAAAAAAAAAAGAAAATATTGGTGAGGTGAAAAATTCAGTGTATTATAATAAAAGTGACACGAGGAACCGGGAAGAACTGAACAATCGGTGTGCTTTATGCATCATGACGTTGAACTTCGGATCGTTCGCATCGTTGGAATACAACGAAAGAGATTTTGGTAATTGTGCAGTATGAGGACTTTTCCGAGAAACGACGGGAACATTTTTTTTCCACCGTCAACTTGTTTATTCCATTGTATTGAGTGATATTACGCCGGGGGAGGCTGACATTTCCCATGAATTCCATAAGTTATGGGGTTTTGAAGTTCGCGGAAACACGTGATAAAATGGAGAATTTTTAAATATTTCGACGCCTATATCGGGGAGTTTGTTTAGGTTTGTTTGGGTTGGCCCTTAGGAAACACGTAGCTGCTTAGCGACAACCAACAAGAGGCGTCGAAATATTACCTGTTTCCGGAAACATGACACCTCTGGTCACGAAATCAAAATATATACATCGTTACCCTCACAATACACTATCTATAAGGAAACACGTAGCTGGTTAGCGAGGCGTCGAAATTTTACATGTTTCTGGAAACTTCAAAACCCCATAACGTATGGGATTAATGGGAAATGTCAACCTCCCCCGACGGAATATCACTTACTATAATGGGATAAAGAACATCATGGCGAAAAAAAAAATTGTCGTCGTTTTTCGTAAAAGTATACTGCATAATTTCGAGATTTTTGTTTACGGGGGGGGGAGGTATTTTTTTGCGTTTTTTTTTAAATTTTGTCATATGAGTGCTTTACGAGCCTGGCATCAATGATTCTGTGTAAGTATATGAAAAGAACTCTCGTTTATTGATGTTTTATTCTTGATTTTTTAGTTGTAGAAATTTATCTCTAGTTGTGGAAAATCCATGAAAATTTTACACGCTCTTTCTACACATAAATTACGAGGTTACGCTGTCGAGTTTAAAAAATATTTTTTTATAATTTTAATTTATTTTTTAATAACAAAATTTCCGATTTTTTAAATGAACAATCGGAATTTTGACTTCTAAGTATAACCAAAAAATTTTAAAATCAATTTTAAAAAATCCGACTACATTAAGGAACTTATCAACTAATAAAATCTTTTTGGTTTTTTTTTTTATTTCAGATGATCCAGTAATGAGTTATGCGGTTCACCGCAATGTAACTTTTTTTTAGGTGTCTGCCAAGTATTTGCTGTCAATGGGTCATTTCTGCATAATTATCTACAAATGTCCTCTTATTATATACTAATTACATAAATAAAAATACATTAACTATGTCGTCATAAAAATTATCATAAATATGCTTTTTTTATAACGAAGTAACCTCCCCCCCCCCAACCGAGTTATATCTACCTAGGTGAGTCAAAAAATTGAATTTTCCAAAAATATTTTCGTTCGATAGTACGACCTTTTAGCTATGTTCCCTGAAAAAGTAGCACCATACATCAAAGTTTAAACGCGTTTTTCTCTAAACGCTGTTTTCAAAGTCGGTGGACATGATATCTCGAGAACCACTCGATGGATTGTTTCCAAATTTACAGAAGATAAGACGAGACACATTTAGAGGTCCTTGACGATCTAACTTCTTAAAAATCGATCTTCGTTTTTTTATAGGTATGGTAAAAATGACGACTTTTTTCGTCGGTTTTGTAAGCTCGAGTTTCAATACGTCGCCACGTTGTTAAAAAAAAATTATTTTCAACATCGACGATCGTCAACGACTCGTATTGATTATTAACTTGAGTAACCCGTTTGGTTTTTACATTTCAGATCGACCGTTTAAGCTCGAGAATGTTCACCGCCAACGTCGCGAAAAAAATGTCATCTTCCGGCGGCCATTTTTTTGTTGTTTTCCTGTATTTTTGTTCAGATTTTTTTGAAAAGTTTGCAATATATGTACCTTTGTGTTTTTCAAAAATGCATTTTTTTTTACCAACCGTTTCCCAGCAAAAAATATCGGAATTTGGCCATTTTCATCGGGCCTCTTGGTAGCTGTGCCTCTTAATTTTTCAAATTTCCGTCGGCAACTTTGGGCTACGAAAACCCCGCGAACCTTTGTGAGTATTCTTATTTAGCGATCTACAACAAATTTGCAAAGTATGATTTTGCATAATAATGAAAATAATAAATGGGAAAGAATTTCCGTTGCATTCCAACGATGCAAACTTCAACCCCGTTAAGCATCAAAGTAAGAAAAATCAACACGAGTCACGATAAAAACTGTTATTCAAATCGATTTCTAGTTTTTCTTTTCTTTTTTTTTTGGCCCTCGCAATTCATCACGCCGCTGCGTATATTCAGACGTCAACTGATAGCGCATTGACGAGACCCATTGTTTCAAAGTGATCGAGACGTCTGTGGCTCTCCTGCGACGAAGCGCTTCAGTATTCTGCCTTTTTCGCCTCTCCTCGCTCGCGTTCGAACCTCACAGCCGTATACTTTTTTTTTCGTCCGCAGGCTCGATTCGAGTTGAGAAACATCATTATCGCGATCACACGCGCAAACGTATAGAGTTCCGTCGATCTCATTAAAGTCACGTGATACACATCGCCCGCTTTTTCGTAACGATCCGTGAATGGATTTTTCGCACGATAAAGCTCGACCGAATTGACGTCGGGTTTCGAGGATAAACGAAGGGAGGAAAGTTGCGCCAACCGTGTTCCATACGTTGGAAACGTTTGAGTTTGGGTTTTCCAATCCTGGTGGCGAGTTGTATTGCGATCGATCGGGTAAGTGGGACTTTCCGCGGGATTGCCCAACTTAAGGCCTTAGGCCACAGTAACGGGTATAAAATCATGTGCGAATTTGACAATTTTTGTTCGTATGAAAAAGTGATTCACTCATAAAATTAATTACACATCTATTTAGTATGAATATCAAGCTGTTAGAAAATATGAGGCATTCTACGTCAGTTCAGCCAGTGAAAAAAAAATCCACAAATAATTTTGAAAAATTGAGTTACTTTATTGAAAAATATTCACTGAGTGCCCACATTTTTTTTAAATTTCTGACGTTTTTTCTCGTTGATTGCCATTTTTTTTAACATTTTTCCATTCAAATGACTGTATCTTCGGCAGGATTTGACGTATTTACATTCGTAAAAAACGAAAATGTGCGTCTTTTTATAGCTTTCCAGAAAAAAATTAATTTAGATTTTATTGGGCAAGTCGAACGTCCGTTTCAGGGCAAAATATGCAAAAGTATTTTTTTTTCTCAAGGAAAGACACTCGTTATTTTATTTTGCTAAATTTCCCCGAATTGCGAATACGAAAAACGGATTTTTGGTATTTTTTATATTATGGGATTCCTAAACACCGTGAAGTAAAAGCTATTTTTATTTTTTATTTTTTTATTTTTTATTAATATTCGATTGAAGAGTGTGGAGCACCCCAAGGCTCCAATACATATGACATATATGTCATATGTATATTTCAAAAACCTGGTAAACATATAGCGAGTGCTCCACACTCTTCAATCGAATATTAATTTTAAAAAAATATAAAAAGCTGTTACTTCACGGTGTTTAGGAATCCCATAATATAAAAAATACGAACAATCCATTTTTCGTATTGACAATTCGGGGAAATTCTGAAAAATAAAATAACGAGTGTCTTTCCTTGAGAAAAAAAATATTTTTGCATATTTTTCTCTGTAACGGACGTTCGACTTGCTCAATAAAATCTAAATTAATTTTTTTCTGGAAGGCTAGAAAAAGACGCACATTTTTGTTTTTCACGAATGTAAATACGTCAAATCCTGCCAAAGATACAGCCATTTGGATGGAAAAATATTTAAAAATAGTAATCAACGAGAGAAAACGTCAGAATTTTTAAAAAAATTTCTACACGGCGAATATTTTTCAATAAAGCAACTCGATTTTTCAAAATTATTTGTGGTTTTTTTACTGACTGAAGTGACGTGGAATGTCTCATATATATTTTTTTTTCGATGTACAAAATGGCCGACTACTCGAAACTTCTCAAAACAGCTTTTTTCCAATTGTCGTGACAAATAACTTCAACAATTTTCACTCAGTTTACTTCAAATTTGAAAGTTATGTTCCTAACTGCATTTCGCAGAGAAGTACGTACGGAATTTTTGATTAATCGAAAACTTTTCATTTCACGAGCAGTTATAACGAGATTTTTCACTGAAAATTCATTTCTTAAGTTCAAATACCTACAACTTTTGAATAAAACAATATTTTTCAAATTCCGTACGTACTTCTCTGGGTATAATGCAGATTGACGAGAATGTTTGTTTTTTGTTCTAGGTAAAAAATTGTGGATGCTAAATGTCACGCCGCGTAGCGCCTAAAAAAAGATAACAAAAGAAAATATTAGTAGTCAGCCATTGTGTACATCGAAAAAAAAAATATATTTTTTTCTAACAGCTTGATATTCATACTAAATAGATGTGTAATTAATTTTTAGAGTGAATCGCTTTTCCATACGAAAAAAAATTGTTAAATTCGCAGATGATTTTATACCCGTTACTGTGGCCTAACCCCTCAATACGCAATGAAAGCTCCGTTGAAGTATCCGGAAGTGATTGCTACCGTATGGAGAATGGGAATATAACAAAAAGGTGATACTATCGAATGAAAATATGTTTGAAAAATGCTATTTTCTGACCCACCTAGGTAGATGTAGCCCGTCAATATTGGAGGATTCTGATTTTTTTTTTTTTCAAATGCAGTGACGTACAATGAAGCTTCACTTTGGGAGTTTCCGTAAGTTCCAGTACATAGTTTTCAACAAAAAAATACAAGTCTGGACAATCCAGCACAGTTTCTTATGGAAAAATCAAAATCGGGGTGGAATTTAATTGACTAAAGGCTACTGATAGTTGAAAAGCCTAGTTTTTTTCGATTGATCCGTCCATACGGTTTCAATGTAGGTATTGGTTTTCGAGCAATAAAGTCTCGAATATTCGAACAATTTAGCACAGTTTCTAATGGAATATCGTCAATTTCAAGCATAATCAATACCCCCTAGGGACACATTTCAACTACGGTCGTTGACGATTTTGGAACACACAGCGCCCAATAAAATAGATTTTCCGAATTTGTTTAGCCCAAATCAGGGGCAAATGTCGAACACTGAAAAGAAAAAATCTTTTTTTTTTTAATGACGCCAACTTCAATATCGTCTGCGACCCTGTGTGTTGTTTGCTTAATAGCGTCCAGACACTTTTTACACATATATTCCTTTCCGCCCTCTCTCTCTCTCCCTCTCTCTCTCTCTCTCTCTCTCTCTCTCTCTCGCTCTCTCTTTCTCTCTTTCGCGCGCGCGCACTCCCTATCTCTTCCTCCCTCATTCTGTCCTCTCTGTCGTCTGGAGAAAGCGTCGTATCTGGTAAAGTCGCACGGTGCGTTCATCTTTGCACGGATGTTGCGTCACGAGACGAACGATCGTGAGCCAGGGAGTATAGAATTTACGGTTATAAATCATTCCAAGTGGCTTTGGACGTACAAGATAGGAGAGAGAAGAAATTATAGAGAAAGAGAGGGGGGAGGGGGTGGGACAGAGGAAACAGGAAAAGAGACGAATGGGTACGATGCACGGCTGCTTACTTCGGATATTTCGAGCGGAAAAGACGCATCGACGATTTCTGATATATCTCACCCAGGTTTGTGCACACATAACCGCGTGATGGATTCTTCGACAAACGCTCATCCTTCTCCTTCGAAGAGATTTTTTTCTTTCGTTTCTCATGTTTCTCGCCTCACGTCAAGGTGTATATCGGTTGCCGCTCAAGAGAGCATAATCTCTTCGAGTACGAAAATGCATATATATATATATATATATATATATATATATATATATGTGTGTATATATATAGGGTGTCCGTCTTATCTCTGCCATCTGAAATAACTCGGTAATTATCGACGTCACAAAAAAAATTTCCAGTCAAAAGTTGTACGGTGTGAAGAGAGGCCATCAAATGCGACCAATTCTTTTATTTCGTTGGAGGCACTGACGCACAGTGAAGGTCACACTGAAAAAAAAATTCAGTTGGTTTAACAAAATGTATCTTTAAATACGTTCAACTTGATTTTTGATTGGCATAACAAACATTTTGTTAATCTAACGATAGTTTTAGTGGTGTGAACTGTAGCTAAATAAGCTACAGGCATAACAAGCTAGGCATAATAAGCTAGGCATAACAAACATTTTGTTAATCTAACGATAGTTTTAGTGGTGTGAACTGTAGCTAAATAAGCTACAGTTCACACCACTAAAACTATCGTTAGATTAACAAAATGTTAGATTAACAAAATGTGAACTGTAGCTAAATAAGCTACAGTTCACATCACTAAAACTATCGTTAGATTAACAAAATGTTTGTTATGCCAATCAAAAATCAAGTTGAACGTATTTAAAGATACATTTTGTTAAACCAACTGAATTTTTTTTTCAGTGCACCTCCACTTTTTTTCAAGTAAATCTTTTTTCATAAAGTTCCCTTAACATTTAAGGTTAAGAAGAAGGCTTTTCTAGATGAAACAAATGACCAACGGTATTTTTTTTAACGGGGGTAAAAAAATTATCATTTGTAGAAATGGCATGCGAAAAACCAAAAGCAGATGATTTTTATATCGAAAACCGCGGGACTTTTACTAAACCAAAATTCGAGCATACAGTAGGACATCATCTGAGATAACGACAGTTGCAGGATTAATTCATTCATAACAGACCACCCTGTATATTTATTGTCGAATATATATAAATACATATACACATGTTCCGCGATCTGTCTTACCTTGGATCGCGATATCGACCTGTATACTCATCCATTTCCCTTCTTCGAATCTATTTTCCGCAAGAAAAATTATGGTGGACTGTGCGCACAGAAAAGAAGAAAAAGGACAGCGGAAGAGGAAGAGAGAGAGAGAGAGAGAGAGAGAGAGAGAGAGAGAGAGAGAGTCAGACGAATGGACAAATAAATAGTAAGATCGATTGTTCGACTGATTCATCTATAGATGCCTTGGACGAAAATGGCAAAATGGCATTAGCGCAACACATAACGTAATGATGTATAACATCCACGTGTCGAATGAAGGTACGAATCCGTGCAGAAATTTTTCGGCGAGTCCCCAGATCCCACCAAATCCCTATAGAAATTTAATAGGGAGTCCGCATAAGAATCCAAGTGGATTTTGCACTATTTCCCGATTGACCTCATGTGAGAACGCTTTATTTGAAATTCTCAACCGGAATTTGTTGGATCACCCAAAAAAATATCCATTCGTGATCCCGCGCACAAATTTCTTGGGGGCTCCCAAGATGCAGCCACATCTCTAATGACGTTCAAGTTCCCATCGTTGGAATGCTACGAAACTTTAATGTTTCTACTTTCTCAATTTTTTCTCGCCAATTTCGGCTGTAAGAATCGCTCAAATGATTTTATGTATCTCTCATTAGAGATGACCGATTATGACCGCAATTCGCAAAAAAGCTTTGGATTATGATAAAAATAAATAAATGAAAAATGAAGAAAAAAAAATCGTTGCATTCAAACGATGCAAACTTCAACGTTATCGTTTCTATAGGGATTTCTCAGGGACACCGCACACAGGGAGTCCCCATTCGGATCCAATTGGATTCTGCACTGCTCCCCGATGGACGCTGTTTGTACATTTTTACCACGTTCGAATCGAAAATATGTGAGGTGTCAGGAAAACAAAACTCGGCGCGTACATGGGTGCTGATATTATGTCGAAGTGCAGTAAAATGAATAACAGACGACAATGTCAGTGGATTTTCAGTGATGTGATTAAAATTGATTTTTCAGATATACTTTTTTAAGGTAAGGTATACTTTTTTACTTTTTAAAACTAATGTTTTTTTTAAGGGGAGATATACATCTAGATGGTCGAGGTCGAGGATTTAGAAGCTATGAACATTCCTTCGACCGTAGAAGACCTACACTATGGGCCTGGTATCGATGATTCCATGTAAGAAGACAAATTTCATGATTTATTCATTCCCGAATATCCAAACGCGTTTTTCTCAAAACCACGTTTTTCAAATCGGTACCCAACATTTCTCGAAAACCAATGAACCGATTGCCTTGAGGTTTTTTGTGGTTATCCTATACACCTTTATCTAGTACTTATCATAGGATTTTTTTCCCGTTACTTAGTTTTTGTTTTATAGGCAAAATAATAACTAATTTTTGGCCAAAAAATCACTATTAATGTTCAAACGTCCGCCATTTTGTCATAAATCGATATTTTCCAAATCGATTATGACAAGTACTAGATTATAGTATCTAATTTAATAATCGTTTTCGTTTTTTTTTTTCAGACGGTTTTTAAAGAAACGCCAGTGGGTACCGTATACGCAGATTTTTTTACCACGCTCCAAGGATCGTACAATATCCTTGTATATTTTTGATATTTTTAAATCAAGAAAATCAAACATATTTTTGAATGTATATACTTTTAGATAATTAAAACTCCAATGCGGAATTTCAAATAGTTTTCCTTGAAAAAAATTCACAAAAATGACCTTTTTCCGGCTCCTAGGTGTATATCTTCCCTTAATAGAAAGAGAATATTTTTTTAATATGGAGAGAATTCAATATTTAATATAGACAGCATATTTTTTTAATATATATATATATATATATATATATATATATATATATATATATATATATATACATATATTAAAGAGATATATTATATAGAGATATATTAGAGATATATTATAAAAGAGAGAGAGAGAGAGAGAGAGAGAGAGAGAGAGAGAGAGAGAGAGAGAGAGAGAGAGAGAGAGAGAGAGAGAGAGAGAGAGAGAGATACTTTTTTAAGATTACATTCACATTTTTTCAAGATCCACTTATTTTTTATATCAATTCACTTGTTCTGTTTAGAAAATTCGACATACAGAATGCGATGGGGAATCCAATTGGATACCGTCAACAATCCCTGCACGAGAAATCGAGGACACCGAGCATCCCAGCGAGACGAAAACTAATTAAAAAAAAAATAGCATCTCACTTAAAAAATCGACTCCATAAAACACGCGAATTCTGCGAAGTTAATAATTCACTACATGCACGCGACACATTTTGCGAGAGAAGAGACAAAAGTTGGAGAAGGCACGCACACGGGGGGAAACGAGATTAGCGTTAGCAGCCCGCGTTATACGGCAGCGGTCGGATGAGAATACGTTTCTCTTTCACGATTGGAGTGCGCATAATTAAGTGCGACGCCATTTTTCGTTTTTTCTTCATTTCATTCTCTCTCTCTCTCTCTCTCTCTCTCTCTCTCTCTCTCTCTCTGTCTCTCTGGCAATTACAGCGACATCGAGATTAATGCTGCGAAAAGGGCAAAGAGGTTCGGAAGATGGGATCGAAATTACGCCGAAAAGAGAGTGTCTACAACTGCCTTGAAAAGTCAAACGAGAGAACAAGGCGGATGTATATATGTATATGTGAATGGTTGGGAGAAAACTGCGAGTAAATAATTAAACGTCGGAGTGGCTCACCGGGCTGCCCTTATCAATATTCATTGCCTGAAATCGAGCGACTAGAGAACGACACCAGTTACTCTATATACAAACGTGCCCTCATATATATATATATATATATATATCGGGTGTCCCATTTTGATCTTACACCTGATTTATCTCGAAAAATACCGCTCCAATCAAGTATTGAGTATAATAAAACTTTTAGGGTTCAAAGGGGGACGTTAAAAAAAATCTTTTTTGGTTAAACATTCGAAATTGCGACGTTGAGATGGCCGTCATGTTCTTTTTAATGTGACCATGACTTTTTTTTCACCAAAAAATGTAACAGGCCAAAACTAACAAGTTTTGTAGGAAACGCTTTTTGACAACGTTCATAATTTTTAGGTTAGAATACCATTTTCAACTATTTTAGCGCTTGGAATAGAAAATAGCGACGTTGAGATGGCCGACATGTTTTTAAAAAAATGGGATCATGAATATTTTTCACCAAAAAATTTGTCAGACCAAAACTTTTGTAGGTAAAGTTTTTTGATAATGTTCATTATTTTTTAGGTTAGAATGCCATTTTTTAACATTTTAGCGCTTCAAATTCAAAATGGCGACGTTGAGATGGACATGTTTAAAAAATAATTGGGATCATGGAGTTTTTCACCAAAAAAGTTGTCAGGCCAAAACTAACAACTTTTGTAGGAAGAGTTCTTTGATAACGTTCTCAATTTTTAGGTTAGAATACCATTTTTTTACTATTTCAGCGCCATCCAGACGGAGGAGGTAAAGTCTCCAAAATCACATGTTTATGTGGATGCCAGTTTGTTTAGGTTCTTTCGATAACCCAAACAAAGCCAAACAAGGATTAGGTCCCTGCGACCCGTCACTTTAGCTAAAAAATGATATTCTAACCTAAAAATTACGAGAGTTATAAAAAAACTTCTCCTACAAAGTTAGTTTTGGCCGGATAAATGTTTTCGTGAAAAAAAATGCAAAATCCCATTTTTTTTTAACATGACGGCCACATTAATGACCCAATTTTGGATTTTGGAACAATTTTGTTTGAACGTCCCGCCTTGATCGCTAAAAGTTTCATTATAATTAATACTTTATTGGTGCAGTATTTTTCGAGATAAATCAGGTGAGAGATTAAAATAAGACACCCGGTGTATATATATATATATATATATTGCCTCGAGAGTGAACTCGAATCGGTGTAGACGCGAATCTCCGTAGGTACTATTTCCGGTCCCGTGAAAGTCCCGCCGAGTGTGCGAGAGCCGTGAAATAAATTGAAGCCACTCGGATTTTCTTTCTCCTCTTCCTCATTCTCCTGGTCTTTCCTCGGGACCCGAACGAATCAGGGATAGTCATTACGCGAGGTCGCCGGCCGGTGGTACGAGGGAGGATGCGGGTGGGCTGCGGTGGTCAGGCTGCGGTGGTCAGGCTGCGTTGGGGCGGAAGTTCAAGAGTGCGCCCAGCGGTAGAGTCGTAAGAAAATTTAATGCTATCGTCGTTAATTCGCAGCCTCGGTGCGTGTAATGTCAGCTTCGTTTCAAGCTCACACCCCGTACACTTTTTCTTTCGCGACGTACCACATACTTTGTACACCGCTGAGTTTTTTTTTGCATTTCGTTGCTTCGTGCTTGTTTTTCTTTTGTCGCACTTTCGGCGATGCTTTCTCACACTTTCGTTGCGTTCCTCGTGGGCCAGAGTATTCGATGAATTCTTCAGTAACTTGGATGTCTCTGCAAATTTTACGAAACGTTGAAGTTTGCATCGTTGGAATGCAATTATCGTTTGTTGGTTTTTTATTTTCATCATTATTCGAAGTCTTCTTTTTTGGAAATTAAGGTTGGTAATTTCTAATAAAAAGACGCAAAAACGTTTGATTAATTTTCACAGGCCAAATGGGCAAGAAAAATGTTAACGATTGACAACAATTAATTTTCGCTGCGTTCCAATGATGCAAACTTCAACGTCATAATTTTTAGGCACTGGTCCTCGTGCCAGTGTCTCATTATTGAAATTATTAAAAATCGACCTATGTACTCGTGAAATTTCAACGCTTTTTTTTTTCTTTGAATATGCTTGGCATGACGGCAACTCTTTATAAAAAAATCCATTTTTTTGTTGCATTTTCTCTAAGTATACATATTTACGAGGTTACGCCTGGTTGGCATTTTTGAAGAAAAAAAAAAAAAAAAACGATTTTTCGTTTTCGACGGATTCTTATAATATAACCTTTCAAAAATATTCTCCGCAAATTTCAAGTCGGTCCGTTGAAAATTGGGGGAGCTATGAGCGTTTTTATCTACGCGTTTGACGTAAAATTTTAAACGCGTTTTTCTCGGAATGACTTTTTCAGAATCGGTGACCAAAATATCTCAAAAACCGATCCGCTTAAAATTTCACAAACATTTTTTGTATATCAAAAGGCAGTCCTTAATCGAAAGATTTTTTTTTTCAATGCACACTTTTTTATATCAAGGAAAATAGTGTTTTTTTTTTCGCCGAAATTTCGACGATCACTTTCGATCGGCGACCATTTTTGTGAAAAATCATTATTTTATTGAATCCTTCCATTAAGGACTAGATAATACGTTATAAAAACTAAATTCATTTGGTTATTTTTATTTCAGATGAATTATTCCCGAGTAGGAGTGGTCATCGCGAAGGACCTTTTTTGCACAGCAGTTTGTGCAATTCACTGTATCTCCGTCGTTTATAAATATTGCCCAATAAAAAAATTGTCAAAGATACTTAAAACGATACTCGTTACTACGAAAAAAAAGTTTTAATCCTGCGCCCATTTACGAAAAAAAAATCACGAAAACGCTTTTTTTTCCGGCCGCGAACCAGGCGTAACCCGTTAAGAAAATGTGAGGAAATGTCAAATTGAAATATTCAAATTTAAATCAAATGGTCGAATTGATAACGCAATGACTTACGTATACTAAAACTTTCAATGGCGTTTTTTTTCGCAACGACTTTTCACGATCTACCGAAATTATAACTCTAGCTATAATTGTCCGATTTTCAATTTGAAAAGGACAAAAATTTCCTATTTGCAGTAGCTATCATTATACATAGCTGTTTTTAAATTAAGTATTCCTTTCAGCTCCCGAATATAAGTAAACCATTTTGCCAAAATTACACTTTTTTCAAACACCCACCATTTCGTGAAATTTTTCTTTTCCAAAAAACAGCCCCGTACAACAAAAACTACATTCATATAGATTATAAAACTTTTTTATCTCCATTCTTCACACCAACAGTTGTCAAGTTATCGATCCGGTATTAATTTCTTTTTAAATAAAAATTCACACAAAATAAGTTTAACGTTAGCCTAATGGCATACTTTTTTTTTCCAAATACCAAATGAATAATCTAATTGACAAAACAAATTCGGAAACCCCACTTTCTTCCGGCCCATCACAGTGGTGTACTCGAATAAGCTCCAAGTGATTAAAAAAAATTTAAGCCCAAAGACCACGCTACGGTCCGTTTTATATTGTTAAGTACGCTTTTAGTGGTTACACACATACACCCATATATGCACGTAGTTTCGTCATTATGATATAGGCGATATTGAGAACGGCCGCGTCTGACAGAACAACGTAACGGGTTGCATTGCTGCCCATCCCTCTTCATCTCTTCTCATAGATCGCCTATAACGGCCTCCATAAACAACCATGAATGTTTATTTGGCTCCGTACCATATATTCATTCCTGTCGACGCATAGAATTTTATGCCCGCGAGCGTGTAGATTGTGCTTTTTTTACCCCCGAGCTACTGTATTCAACAGTCGTATATATGATGTAACGGAACAATGTCGTGCACATACATATGGACGTGCGTGGACACCTATACATATACATATATATATGATGTGTGTGTGTGTGTGTGTGTGTGTGTGTGTGTGTGTGTGTGTGTGTGTGTGTGTGTGTGTGTGTGTGTGTGTGTGTGTGTGTGTGTGTGTGCATACGTGTGGGTATGCGGCACTGCAGCAATATATGAAATGTTACACTTCACCGGAAATTCGAGTCGCTGTACCTGATCTTTCTGACGTCACTATACAAATGGCTAAAATATCTTAAACCTTAACGGTAACTCCAACAAATTTTACGCGGGTGTTGGAAAAAAAAAACAAGAAAAAAAAACGATAAGACAGCGAAAAAAGGCGGAAAAAGCCAGCGAATCGCGACAGGAACAAAACGGGTGAAGCATTAAAAAGGGTTTTGAAAAATCGTTTTTTTTCAGCGCGAGGACGATCGTCCAGGTTAATGAGATCATCGACGATGGAGTAGAGGAACGCGAGAAGCAAGATGCGGGTTTCGTGGATAAGAAGGATAAGTGGAGGGTGCGATTACTCACTTATCTATATACAGGGTGTCCCTCTTGTCTCTGCCATCCGAAATAACTCGGTAATTATCGACGTCACAAAAAAATGTTCCTTTTTGTCAGCAACACTGACGCACACCTTTTTAAATGGAATGGTACATTTTTTTCAATCTTGTCGAGCACTTCAAACCGCATAAAGAACATTCGCCGGTCAAAGTCGTTCAAGGTCATTCAAGGTCAGTATCCATGATACAAACCTAAATATCTCGGATCACTACCAAATATTTGGTAGTGTTTACCAACAGTAGGCAAATATTTTAAATGTGTATTTCATTTTAATAGTGTTCGAAATGACCTTGAACGACTTTGACCCCCTAATGTTCTTTATGCGACGTGAGGTGCTCCACAAGATGGTTGAAAAAAAATGTTTCATTTTGAAAAGTGGAGGTGACCTTTACTGTGCGTCAGCGCCTCCACTGAAATTAAAAAAAAATTGGTCGCATTTGATGGTCCCCTTCACACCGTACAACTTTTGTCTGGACCATTTTTTTGTGACGTCGATAATTACCGAGTTATTTCGGGTGGTAGAGTTAAGAGGACAACCCTGTATACAGGGTAACTCGCTGAAAGTTAGTCACTCGAAATCACCTATAAATATTGATTTTGGAGGAAAAAGGCAGAAACAAAATTTGAATGGTTTGCCAATGTCGACATTTTGGTTACCTTGGATTTTTTTTGAGTGGAGGTCCGGACTTCAAGTGCACCTGTACTTTTTAAAAGGGAAACCCGTTTTGCTTTACTGACCACAAATGTCGAGCACAAAAAAACAAAACCGGTGACATATAACACATATAATCACCAGGTCATAGCATGACCTTGGGATGAACTTGAAGTACTTCAAAAAATTGCAAAACGGTAATTAACGATTTTCGGGACAATTGACGAAAGGTTACTATTTGATTCAAATTTCAAATCGATCGTCAACAACTCGTTTCTATGAAATGTCCAAATGAAAAAAAAAAATTAATCGTACATCTACAATTGCTTCTACAAAATGTACAATTGAAAAAAAAAACACTTTTTAATGTAGGGAGATGCCCAGGCTCATCACTGAAGGGCAGTTTTACGCGCAAAATAGTGTGAGAAAAAATGTTTAAAATGTTATGACGAACTGTCAAATCACTCAGTACATTATGTCACTGATGACGAAACTGTCATAATGTACTGAGTGATTTGACAATGTTTCGAAACATTTTTTCACACTATCTCGTGCCCAAAACTCCCATTTAGCCATGAGCCTAGGCCCCTCCCTATGTTCAAAAGTGTTTTTTTTTTAATTGTGCATTTTATAGAAACGGTGTAGACGATCGATTCAAATTTTCGAAGGTGCATTCAGTATAAGACAAACAATTTACTGTATAAATTTGAATCAAATGGCATCCAACAATTCGTCAATTGTCCCGATATTCCTATTAGCAAGGCAAGCAGAAAAGACGCTGATTTCAGATGCAAATGAAGTTTTCATTGCATGTCGTCTCAGAAAAAAAATTCCATTAATCGCGATAAATTTTACGATACGATTTATGAATAAATTATTCTCTAACGTTTCTTGCCTCCCTGTCTATCTATATTAGAGTGATGAAAAAAATCGATATATGTTTTCTTCGTTCTCTCAGCCAGAAATGTTACTATATCACACACAAGAAATTACCTCACAAATTGAGCCTCATACATCAACTTGAAAATCAATAAATTGATCGTTGATCAAAATGTTTTCATTCAAAAAGAATCAGGGTTATATCTGAACATGTCTCGCGTGACCTTTCCAACCTGATCGGGTTTACCTTACTTTTTTTACCATTTATTGCCACTTTTTATTAGCCCCGAATAAAAAAATCTATTTTTTGCATCACGCTCAGATCTACGTATACACAACACATGGGGATGGGGGTGTATGAATATACACGTAAATATAGGTCGATCTCGTATTCAACGTCTATTCACATTGTTCGGATTTCAATGCAGCGTAACGCAACGGCCCCCGCTCGAGCATACGAAAAGGGTTTTTTAGAAGAGTGGCGTGCGCGAGCGCCCATGAGAGGGACTCATAAATGTCTGGGCGCGCCTGGGCATTATAGCGCGGTGAGACCGGATGAACAATAAAACAAAAAAGGGAGAAGAATTATGTAGAGAACGGAGAAAAAATGAAACTTCGCGAAAAGCCCCGCGTCGCGAGAGCTTGATCGTCCCTCTATTTAGAAAAGAAACGAGAGAAAAAAAAACCAACGGAAGGAGGTACAAGCTCTGCATACCCGGTCGTCTATTTTGCAACCCTCGCTCGCTCGTCGCACCGCGTCGTCGCCTCAATATCCACGAGCAGGGAGAGAACCTTGTTGAATGTTCTTGCTGACGGATAAACCGTCATTGGGTGAGGAATGTGACGAAAGAGAAAAAAACGAAACACAGAAAGAAGGGAAGAAAAAAAGATCGTTTTCTCATTAGCCGCGTCCAGACCGACCGAGCACGCTTCGCGAGGCAGCTTCCCGAGGCAGCTTCGCGAGGCAGCTACGCGAGGCAGCTTCGCGAGGCAGCTACACGAGGCAACTTCGCGAGGCAGCTTCGCGAGGCAGCTTCGAGAGGCAGCTACGCGAGGCAGTTTTGCGAGGCAGCTACGCGAGGCAGCTTCGTGAGGCAGCTACGCGAGGCAGTTTCGCGAGGCAGCTTTGCGAGGCAGCTTTGCGAGGCAGCTTTGCGAGGCAGCTACGCGAGGCAGCTTCGCGAGGCAGCTACGCGAGGCAGCTTCGCGAGGCAGCTACACGAGGCAGCTTCGCGAGGCAGCTTCCCGAGGCAGCTTCGCGAGGCAGCTTCCCGAGGCAGCTACACGAGGCAACTTCGCGAGGCAGCTTCGCGAGGCAGCTTCGAGAGGCAGCTACGCGAGGCAGTTTTGCGAGGCAGCTACGCGAGGCAGCTACGCGAGGCAGCTTCGCGAGGCAGCTACGCGAGGCAGCTTCGCGAGGCAGCTTCGCGAGGCAGCTTCGCGAGGCAGCTTCGCGAGGCAGCTACACGAGGCAACTTCGCGAGGCAGCTTCGCGAGGCAGCTTCGAGAGGCAGCTTCGAGAGGCAGCTACGCGAGGCAGTTTTGCGAGGCAGCTACGCGAGGCAGCTACGCGAGGCAGCTTCGCGAGGCAGCTACGCGAGGCAGTTTCGCGAGGCAGCTTTGCGAGGCAGCTTCGCGAGGCAGCTTCGCGAGCCGATGCCTCCACCGGTGTGGACGTGGCTCATTTATCTGCGAAAAAACTGTTTTAAGGGGGGAAACGACCCCTCAAAGAAAAATGTCTCACCCCTTGATTAAATTTTTGTTCAATACTTCTATAGGGGTGGTTTCGTCGTTTTACGTTAGAAGAATTTTGGTTTTTTGTTTCATTCGGATCGGTGGGCTGCTTGTGGATGAAGCTGCAAAACCACCCCTCGACACGCCTTTTTTGGAGGGGTGGTTTCCACTCTTGAAATAGTTTTTCAGCAGAAATAAAAATACGTGTCGAATAGTTTTCAATGCTTCATCACATATATGAGTTTCAACAAAATAGAAGGGGGAAATTTAAGGCCTCAGGCCACAGTAACGGGTATAAAATCATGTAAGAATTTAACAATTTTTTTTCGTTTAAAAAAGTGATTCACTCATAAAATTAATTACACATGTATTTAGTATGAATATCAAGCTGTTAGAAAAAAAATATATATTTTTTTTCGTCTCGAAAGCCTTAAGTGATGTTTCTTGTCAGTGGGGGGATGACACGAGAGAGCGTAGGGGTGTGGGGACTTCAAGGCAACGATGTATCAACGCGTTGAAATTTCGCAAATTAATGAATGACATTGTGATTGAAGAATAACGTTGCTGGAAACGTGTGACCCGTCGCTTTACGGACATTTGTGGCAACGATAAAAGTTTTATCGGTGCGGAAAACTTCATGCTGGACCCCCCGTTGACATGTTGACGTGACTACCCCGTGTGAAAAAAGGCAACAGTTTTAATAAATCGCGAGTATGTTTCAATCGAATGTGCGCGCCGCACTGACTCACCTCCTCAGGGGGCGGGGGTGGGGCGGTGTCCCTTGGTGAAAGCAGCAACAATCCAGCGATTCTGCGGTCGTGCTCAATTTATTCGTAAGAATCGATAAATTTATCGTGCACACGTCTACCGCGAAATTCCATTATCGGCATCACGTCAGCTGAAAGAATAAAACCCAATAATCGCAAAAGTTTGAAATTCCAAGATGGACGGCAGCGAGTTATATAATTCGATCTGTCGATGAAGTATATAATGATTGTTATGCATTATTGACTCAGAAATTCCCTGACTTCTCAGATTTTCCACACAGGTTTCGCAAATATTACGGGAATATTAAGGTCAAATAAAGAACACTTTTTGTCATCAAATATATTTCTCGTTTCGATCCTTATATTGAAAAAGTATGTTGAACTGGATAACGTAAGTTTTATTAAGCTCGAATAGAGCTTTACTTACTTTGGCACCCCATCTTGACTCTTCTCTCCTAATTACACAGTGGTCCTCAAAGTGCCAATAATTGGGCCTTACCCTATACGAAAATGTTAAATATAAAAATAACATCTTTTTAAAAGACTGTAAATATTCGAAAAATAATATAAATACTGTAGAGTAAAAAAGCAAACACAGAAACTGTTTTTTATTATAAACAGAATTTTTTATATCGGTGCCTATAAATACAAAAATAATATAAACACTTATCCACAATAATAATTGTCTGGTTGTCTATCGACAAATCGAATATAAATGTATAGAGCTTTGGAGTAAATTCGTTTTTATTTTTTCAATTTTTAATTGAATTTTTTTCCAAAATAATACAAAAATATTTGATCTCTTACTTTACAGTTTGTTTTTCAAGTCGGTTGCATTTTTCGTAATTTTTGCGAAATTCAAATTCTCAATTGAAAGATGCAAATGATGAATAATTTTAATGGCTTTAAGGCCTTATATACCTATGAAAAAAATGTATCGTTTTATTATTGGTTAAAATGATGTATGAACATCCCAAGAATTATATAATCCGAAGATGTACTTCGCTAACAAAACTCGTGTAGATTACGAAACAAAAATTATTATTTATTCCAGTTGCTCATATACGTCTCCAGCGAGTCCGCGCGTAGAGGACCTAAAAAAAGGCCTTCTCTCTGTACCAACCATTGGGCCGCCATTTTGTATTTTTTTGGAAAATAAAAAATTGATTTAAGTATCTTCAGATATATAAAATACACTCTCCAAACCTCATTCAAATTTCTTTATGAGTATTTTTTTAAATAAAAAAAAAAAAAAAAATTCCGACCATCCATAGGTATATAAGGCCTTAAGGGGTCTTCTCACTTTAGACGCTAAAAAAGGCGATTTTCATGAATTTTTTTGATAGATTTATATTATAGATATTGATATAAAAGTTGTTACACTTAATAAATACACTTGCGAAATGCATTAAAATTTTTTTTTTACGTATTTATTTAACCCAAACAAACTTCAAACGCGTTTTTCGCGAAACAACTGTTTTCGACGGCTTATTGATAAAATCTTCGAAACTACTGAACCGATCCTTATGAAATTTTACCCACATATTCATTACAACTATAGCTATAGCGCCTATCAAGGATTTAAAAAGAATTGTATATTTACTATTTTTGTTTGCCAAAAATGGTGAAAAACATGTTTTTTTTTGTTTTTTCGAAAAATGTCCGCCACTTTGTTATTTTTGCATATATCCAAAATCGTATGATATGCGCTATAGCCATTAACATACTGAATCTAAAACCGTTCGATTTTTTGCTCGGATGATCCAGCTCCGAGATTTCATCAACAGCGCAGACCTACCATTTTTTTAGGACATTTTTTCAACTACCATTTTCATCTATAAATAGTGACTTAAATAAATAAATAAATATTTTTAATGTATTTCGAGAGTGTATTTATTAAGTGTAACAACTTTTATATCAATGTCAATAATATAAACCTATAAAAAAATCATGAAAATACCCCTTAAATACCTTTGCTATTATTACTATTGTTTTATTGTACGCATAAATATTTAGTAATTGTTTGTCTGCGTATACTTGTACACATACACAAGTACTCGTCGATCGACACGATTGTGGAAAAGTTCAAAATTGAATACAGCTTGAAACCTCGAGCGGTCCGTCGACGTTCTTTATACGAGCCCGTGGGACAATTAATCTCGTTCCAATGACCAGGCGTGTGCCATTTGTCGCATGGTCACCCTGCTCTCGCAATAGCGCGCGAGAGAGGCAGAAAAAGAGAGAGGGAGAGAGAGAGAGAGAGAGAGAGAGAGAGAGAGAGAGAGAGAGTGCGGTAGACAGGGAAAAATCGAGATGACGCGTTTGCAATGCTGGTCAAATATGGTAAATATCGTCGTTCGTTCGTACGCGCGCTTACATATGTCCATTGTTCTCGACAAGCACCCGCAAACATCCACATTCTCGTACGAACGTATGCATATAGGAATAAAAAAAAATGCAAAAAAAAGGAAATAAAAAATAACAGGAGTGCGGAGTGCGCACCGAGGCGAGGGTGCGTTCGACGTGTACAACATCGTTGAAACGTTGCCAAAAATCTCGAGCGTGTTATCCATATTTTCAGGCCGCCGTGTGTCGAATCGTCGAAGTTTCGTAACATGCATATACGCTATGTGTGTATTAGGATAATGGAAAAAAACATCGATATATTTTTTTACTTCGAGGCCGTAGCGAATGTGTATGCGGTGAAAAAATAATTTTCTCGAAAAATGAACCCTCGCAAAGGTCTATTTCGGATAGTGGCGCCCAACCTTTTTACGATATTTTCATAATTCTGGCTTAAAGTCGTGCTTTTCACGTGTCGAAAAAAATGACCGGTTGCAAAGTGTCGAAGTCGAAGACAGTCAATAAACGTGCTTTTTGTCGAAACGAATCATTTATCCGTTATTAAAATTCATTAATAAATTGGAACATCTGAAGTTGGCTAATAAGACCTGTTCTGCTATAAAAAATGTTGACAAATGTTCGAAATATTCTCGTTATCATGATTTCAAGCAAAAATTAGGAAAATTCCCGACAATAATCTGCGCCACTTTTTACATGTTAGTTGTCGGGCTCACATTGCGCATCTTGTTGCATCATATGCTATGACTTCTTGTTATAACGATGAAAAAAATTATGTTAAAGTTTGCACCGTTGGCATGCAATGATTTTTTCTGTTTATTTTTCATGTGTTTAAGCTTATCCAAAGTCTTCTTTTTTTTTGGCAAATTGAACTCGTAAATGTCTAATAAGAATACGTGAAAATGGTCAAGTGATTGACGCAGCCAACAATCGAACTATAAAAAGAATTGATTTTCGTTGCGTTCCAAACTGCAGCACTATAAAAAATATTGTTTTTCTTATACAATTTTATGTGATTATATTATTTAATATAACAATAATATACATATATATTATTGTTATATTAAATAATATCATCAAAAATATTAAACAAAATTACATTAAGTTTCAAATTAAATATAAAACAATATATATATATATATATATATATATATATATATATATTGTTCTATACTTAATTTGAAACTTAATGTAATTTTGTTTAATATTTTTGATGATATTATTTAATATAACAATAATATATATGTATATTATTGTTATATTAAATAATATAATCACAAAAAACTGTATAAGAAAAACAATATTTTTTATAATGTTGAAGTTTTGTTTGGGTATATATATATATATATATATATATATATATATATATATATATATATATATATATATATATATATATATATATATATATTATCGCGGATATTTCCAAACGAAAACGCGAGCGTGTACAAACCTAAGCAACGAAACAGCGAAAAAAAGAAATGAAATGGAATATCAAAATATTCAGAAATAAATGGTAGAAATTTCAAGCGCAAGGGTTTTTGATATTCCATTTTATTTCGTTTTTTTTCGCGGTTTCATTGCCCAGTTTTGTACACGCTCGCATTTTCATTCGGGAATATCCGGAGTAGGTAGACTGACAAATAAATATACAGGGTGTCCCACTTATCTCTGTCACCCGCAATAACTCGGTAATTATCGACGTCACAAAATATGTTCCAGACAAAAGTTATACAGTGTGAAGGGGGCCATCAAATGCGACCAATATTTTTTTTAATTTCGATCGAGTTTTTCAACCATCTTGTGAAGCACCTCAAGCCGTTCAAAAACATTAGCAGGTCAAAGTCGTTTAGGGTCATTCAAGGTCACCTAGCAAAATAAAATACAAATCTAAATATCTCGGATCACTACCAAATATTTGTTAGTGATCCGAGATATTTAGATTTGTATCATCGATACTGACCTTGAATGACCTTGAACGACTTTGACCCCCGATGTTTTTGATGCGGCTCGAAGTGCTCCATAAGATGGCTAAAAAATGTACCATTCCATTTAACAAAGTGGAGGTGACCTTCACTACGTGACAGCGCCGCCACCGAAATAAAAAAAAAATTGGTCGCATTTAATGGCCCCCTTCATATCATAAAACTTTTGTCTGGAACATTTTTTTTTGACGTCGATAAATACCGAGTTATTTCGAGTGGTAGAGATGAGAGGGACACCCTGTATATATATATCGTCGATCTACCCTATCCCGATATTTCCAAACAAAAATGCGAGCATGTACAAATCTAAGCAACGAAATCCCGAAAAAACGAAATAAAATGGAATATCAAAACCAACGAGCCCTTAGCCTGAAAAAATTGTTGCGCGCTCTCATTCTGTTCACTTTTGATCTTACTCCTGCACCGCTAGATCGATCTGCGATACGCCACAATGATTTTACCCATGCAACCAGATACACGTACGCAATCGAAGAGAACAAAAAAACGTCGTCGGGCGCTATTGGGACAGTATCATGAATTCCCTTCGCAACGCGAATCATCATCCTCTGTTTGCGCAAGGATTTACGCACGAATCCCAGCGCGCGCGTACCAAAATCCTGCATGCAAACGCGCGAGCCTTAAAGCGAAAGCAGGGTCATGGCAAAACTGCCGCGCGCAAAGGACTAAAAGCAAAAAACAAAAGCATAAAGAACGAGAACAATAACGTGAGGATAAAAAATAAAATAAAGAAAAGAGCTATAAACCGTTTTTCGTGCCAACGTGCGTGATCATTCAACACCTGTGTGGCCAGTGCGAGCTTTTCTCTTTTTTGTTGTTGTTTTGCTCCACCACATGGATGAAGAGAACCGTGACAGCGAGGCGTTAATCCGTCCATTTCCATTTTCGAATATTGCCCGGAACGGTTGCTCTCTCTCTCTCCGAAAATCCGAACATTCAATTTTTCCGTTCTCTAAACGCGCGTTCGCCAATCCGCATTGCTCGCGATATATTGCATTGCTCGCGAAATATTGCATTGCGCGGAGACACCGAAAAATACCGTCACCCAATTGGCTATCGAGTGAACCGCGGGCGAAACGAAAGGAAGAAGAAAAAAAATTAACGCAACGACGGGGGGAAAAAAAGTAAAAAGCGCAAGCACGGAACGGAGCCAAACGCGCCTGGCAAACGATAGAAGAGGAAGAAAAATAAATTTGCAGGTAAACGCTGAAGAGGCCAAAAAATAGAGAAAACTTTGACAACGATACCTCTCCGTCTCGCCTGGGCAAACACAGTGTACCCCTTCGTCACGTATTATTTTTCCGCCGCGCTCTCGAGAGGCATAAACCGGTGGGAAATTGAGACCCGCGAATTCCTTTTCTTCTTGTTTTTTTTTTATTTTATTTTTCTCCAATGAGTGCGAGACAAAAGAAAAACGAGGGGAACGGGGTGTATCGGAATTTCGTAAAATGCCGAGCAGCTCCCGTGAAGGCAGGCAGGGAGAAGTGAAAAAATATCGCGATGCAGGAGAGAGAAATCTCTCGCTCTTTCGTTTCTTTTCCTTGTCTTTGTTTCCCGTTTTCCGTCTGTTACGTCAATGTTCATATGCACCCACGTACGCATATATATTCGGCTGCACTGACGATGCGTTTTCGTATCCGCAGTTTTGTATGGCATGGAAAAATTTCGGGAACGTGCCTCGCGCATTTTTCGGCCAAAACCATTTGCTGTGTGATGCAGGGGATGGTATGTATTGCACACGAGCGCGAGAAAAGAATGAAACAATCGAGGAAAAATTGAAAAGAGTTTCTACGATATTGAAAAAGACGAGAGTCCGAGGATCGAGGATGAAGGCAGTACAATAGCGAGGGTGGGGCATTATTCCATAGCGATCTTGAGTTACGCCTTTTGGCCAGTCCCCTGATGTCTACACGCAATGAAATCTGAATATGAGAATCACGCCGGAGAGCTGGTTTACCGTGAGGGGCCACAGCTGCGACGCCTGCGAATAATAGAACGAAGCCCTTCGGTACACACGAATACACGTGTGTGGGTATATGTACATGTCTGTATGCAGCGGTAGATTGAGCACACGGGGTCTCGAGCCTGGTCTGGAAACCGTCTAGAGACCGAATCCAGATTGCTCCTGATTTCTAAAGAGTTTTCCCCAAAGCGGCTTGCTCCCTCGTTGAAGAAAGAAGGAGCTTCCTACATGCACTTCGCCATCTGTATACAGATGGTGAAGTGATCTGTATATAGCGGCTTATATATATATGGTGTCTCAAAAGTCGCTTTCGATCTCTAGTGGAGTGGATAGACAACCAAGTTCTGAAGCGAAAAGTTCCCGTGCATTTTTCTCTGCGATGCACCGTTGCGTAGATACCGCTCAATGAATAACTCACGACCCGATGCGCCGCGTCGGGCGCGCTAGGTGGGGGTAGTAAGAGCGCGCACGCGCCCCGTCCGCGGCAGCGTCGAACTGGCCGGAGATAAGAGAACAGGCGGGGTACGGCGCAGCGGATTGGCTATTGTTTCATTAATTAATATCCAAGCAACCGTACGTCGGAGCGAAAAACGAATAAGGACTTTTGTCTTCTGCATTTCACGATCTATCTATCCTGCGAGGATAAAGCGCGACTTTGATTTCTTTCTTTCTCGCTCTTACTCACAATCAGATCCACTATTGTATTTATTTTTACAAGCGTTAACCGTCTGCGTGCAGAGTGTTCGGACAACTGCGGTACTATGACACTTTGTTTTCCTATGAACATGAGCGTTTGTGTGTACATATATACCCACCCACACATGGACGAGAGCAATTGAAAACGATTTTAACCACTTCAGAATTACTTGAGCGTTGAGCATCTTTTTATGTAGGCATCAGTGTGCTCGAGGAGGATTCGCATAAGAGTGGTGAACGAGGTGGAGGCAACACCCTCGGGAACTACTTGTTCGGGCGCACAACTGAGAAGAATGACAGAGCACAAAAAAGTGAAAAAGAGAGCGAGAGAGAGAGGTAAAAAGTAGATGTAAAATGAGACAGGGAAGATGCAATACAGGCAAACGGGGGATTTTGGGGAGAGCATTGAGAGGATCGGCTTTTATAGAGCCGTACTCATGGGTGAAACAGTCATAAGTCCTTTTTTCCCTCCGGTGGCGCCTATGCACCACGTATATATTACATTCCATTGTGCTGCATCAAGGGACCTGTTCAAATGAACTCGACAACCGCGTATTCGTGTAAAAGGGTTTTTTTTTCACGCGACGGTATAATGACCACGGTCAAATCTAATCCGCATAAATGCTTGCGTTTCGTGCGAAAATGATATATTTTATACACATCCACCTACAGTATTGGCATGGAAACAACGGTTATCCACATGGTATATTCTTCAACAGAAGGTTTGCCGTCAAATGGTGCTTTGTGCCTAGTGTCTCGGAGATCAAACTCATATTTCCATACGAGAATGTACATATGTACACACATATCGAGTGAGTCACTAAAAATTGAACAATCGAAAACTCCGGTACACATCGACTTTCGACGGAAAAACAATTCACAATAAACTTCGGAGGTTTCTCACGATTTACTTTCCGCTAGCTCAGTTTTGTTGTTGTTCAGTGCTATTTTTTAAGTACCCATTTTTTAAATTCAGCACAACAACTATTACCCATCACCATCTTGGCATGTGCTTGACGTACCAAAAAACTAACAAGACAGGAGTTACCTCAAGGCGGGTGCTGAACGTCATTCTTCGGCAAGTCAATAATTACACGTTTTAAATATTCCACATTAACCGTATAACGTTTTTGTATACGTTTTCTAAATGACGCGTGGAACCTTGACAATGGTTCGTTTTATATTTTCTAATTTGTAGCGACTCAGCCTGTACGTACAAACGTATATGTATGTAGATCCTCCCTGTACACCAAGAACCATGTACCCTCGGCAAATGTAGGCCGCCAAAGTGGTGGAAGTGGGATGGAAACGAGGTTACGGATGTTCATGGGAAGATGGGATGAAATGGCTTTCCAAGACGAATCTTCAGGTAAACGGCAGTACATGACGGAGAAAGAGAATGCAGAAGGAGAGCGAGAGATAGATAAAAATAGATAAATAGAGCGAGAGAGAGAAAGAGAGAGAGAGGAAGAGATTTTCGAATACATAAGCAAAGCTCGAAGGGAAAGGTAGAACGAGTGAACTCGATTCAAGCTCGGCCGGGCCTCCCGGCACGTGGAATTGCCAATTATTTATCCAGCCCTCGATTCCGGGTACGCCCATTCGATACCTTATTCACTATACTCGGGCGGTATCTGCAAAATCAACCCCTTTGCCCCAACGTCTCCAAGAGGTGAAACGAGAGCAGTGTTGAAGGAGGACGCAGAGACAGAGAGTATATGTATACAAAGTGCACACAAAAGAACTCTGTGTGTGTAGGCAAGCTCTGGAGTATACCGAACGAGTTGGAAGACGCAGTAAGGGTTGCATCGATGCTGATGGCATGGGGCATATAACTATACTTTCATCTGGTATACCAAGTGGGTTGATACGTGATGCGTATACGTAGATAAAACTATACATACACATGGACACACACGACTATATATACATGTATGTGGATTTAAAGTTGCCAAATATATATACACATTGGTGAAAGCAGGTCTGCATCATGGAGACCTTCAGGCTCATCCCTGTTCTCGCGCATCCTCCTTCGTTTTCCGATCCAATTTCCAATCTTCTGACCCCGTTCGCTCTTACTACCGGTCTATACTGTATATGATTTAACCGGAAGTAGAACTCGAGCACCGGGTTGTAGCGTAGCAAGGACCAGGGGAGCGGGCGATTCAGGGCCAATCAGGATTGACGTGTTACAAGGATATCCCGTCAGTGTACCCACTTTCATATATTATACATGTATACATAAAGGACGGGCATGTATATATGAGGAACACACTATGCGGACACGTCGATGCATATGGGTGCAATTCATATGCACCAAGGTCGTGCCAAACCTCATTGGAATGCTCACACGGTGAAGGGCTCTCAGTTGTACGTATATAGTCTATACATATCAAGGTATTAGTACATGGACCAGTTATACGCAACCCTGCGTACCTCTATTTCCCTGCGTAACTTTATTTCCACCGCAACGGGACATCCCCCGAAATGCAAAGGTCTAGATCTTGAGATCGAGAACTCACCAAGCGAAAGACAGAGCAAGATAGAGAGAGAGCAAAGAGTGAATCTAACGACATCACAAAGTTGCTTGAGACATCCATGAAACCATATGTAAAATCAGTGTTACTTGAAAACTTTTGAAGACCATCATCCACTATACGAGGCAATATAATAACAGCCTCAAGCATAACACCACAAAAGCCTCAAACAGTACATATATATGTATGTATGTGTGTGTGTGTATATATATATATATATATATATATGAGGTATTTCACGTGAATCCGATGGACTTTTTCCCTGCCCCCGTCAATTCGATTTATTTGTTTTTATATGATTTCATTGACTCTAAAAGAGACCCTTAAGTTTTTAAACATTTTTCGAAACAACCCTTAGTCAACAAAAATGTTTTCCGGAAAAAACGCTCCGATGAAAAAATCTGAAAAAATTCCCAAAAATGCGTGATTATATGTAAAAACTTTCAAGCTGTCACCCACAGTGGAAGTATAATTTTTCTGTGCTTTCTGAGCGACTAACGCTAAAAAAATCCGAAAAATTCAAGAACCGCTTACTCCGGGCGGATACTTGAATATTTTGAGACCCACAGAGAATTTTGTTTACCTTTTTTGAATAACCAAATCACAATCATGGACCTTAAACAATTAGTAGTTAATTTTTCGGATTTTTAAATCGGGGCGTTTTTTTCGGAGAAATTTTTTTTTAGTAAGGGTTGCTTCGAAAAATGTAAAAAAAAATTCAGAGTGTCTTTTAGAGTCAATGGAATCGGATTACAAGAAAGTAAATCGCATTGGCTGGGTTCAGCGAAAAAGTCGACCGAATTCACATGGAATACCTCATACATATATGTAAATATAATAAAGAGACAACATTTTTAAGTTTTCTGTTTTCTGCGGTTATTCCCGAAACAAGGGAGATCAAAATGAAATTTCGTATTGTAAACAGGGACCCGTTGTAAATACATAAAAGAGCAAAGTACCCCATTATTTTTCTTGTTGTTTTTCTTGGTTTTCTCACTGATTTTTTCTCTCGCAATCGGCTTTTGCCCTGAATATATACAATTATATCGGACACACACATCCACACAGATATATATACGTGCGTGCGCGCGCGCGTGTGTGTGTGTGTGGGTGTGTGTGGGTGGGTGTAGGTGCATGTGGGTGCGTGGGGGTGTGTGTGGGTGCGTGTGGGTGCGTGCGGGTGCGTGTGGGTGCGTGCGGGTGCGTGTGGGTGCGTGTGGGTACGTGTGGGTGCGTGTGGGTGTGTGTGGGTGCGTGTGGGTGAGTGTGGGTGCGTGTGGGTGTGTGTGTGTGTGGGTGGGTGCGTGTGTGTGCGGGTGTGTGTGTGTGTGGGTGCGGGTGCGGGTGTGGGGTGCGCGCGCGCGCGCGCGCGCGCGCGTGTGTGTGTGTGTGTGTGTGTGTGTGTGTGTGTGTGTGTGTGTGTATAAAACCATACGTGTCTCAAGAATACGATAGGAAGTCGAGAAAGAAAGGAATGGCTCCGCGAAGCAGAGTTCTGATTTATTGCGATCACACACAATAAAACTTCAAACCCCTGCTCCCGGGTTCCCAAACTTTTGACAGGAGTTACAAATCCGGAGCGATAAGTCACACTCGCGGGTATTGATGTGTACATGAAAATATATATATATATATATATATATATATATATATATATGAAAGATTATCCAGACATAAACTTTTCACGATCTTTAAAAATAAATATATGTGTGTGTGTGTAAATGATTTTTATTTTCATGTATTCCTTTTCTGCCCAAGAAGATTTACGATTGTATCATCTGATGCTGAATGATGAACGGGAGATTGATCGTTATGATTCGCGGCTTTACATTCGGGTTCGACGTCTATGTAAGCGCGCATGTACGACGAATGCCGGAACCCGTAGATTACTAATTAACTGTCAAGTACGTTCGCGGTGTGTATAGTGTACGCGCGGTTGATAGATTGTCTATACATACAGGTATATATTTAGGCATATAGTATGTAGAGCAGCCTTATTGAAGCGGCGGGCACGCACCAACATAGTTCGTCAATCGGCGATCAAACGTCAATTAAGCGTGTAGCCCACATCAAACGGAGGCGGCTTAATAGGACGGAATGAAATTCCCCTAACAGTTATTCCATCAAAATGGTACATGAAAAAGCGACAGAAAAAATCATCTAGAAAAAAAAATACTTACTAAGAATAATCCGATATGTATATTAAAACATAGGTCTTTGATCTGCTATAGTAGGCTATTTTTGCAATGAAAATTAATACTGGTTTTGAGTAAATCCTGTTTTATTTTACCTCTCAAAAATCGGATAGTTGCCTACTGTGGCGGATAGTAGCCTAACATTAAAAATGCTTGGGTGGATTCGTGCCTCATGCGGGGATACACGCCTCACTATGATTTTATTAGATAGAAACAAATTTATATAAATTTAAGTAATCAATCTTTATTATTTACTGACATCCTTTATTAAGTACTAATTATAATATTAATCAACATGATAAAATGGTATTAAGTTTTAACGTCTTAAACTATATAAATACAACAGAAATAGCCTTCAAACTTTAAATTAGTTAAGTTATAAGTAAAATATTATTATTTGTCTTAACGATAGAACAACATGGCAATCAGCTTTGGCATAAGCATTAATTATATTAATTTACTAGATATTCAGAGAATTATATAATTATACCAGAAGCCAGGTTTTTTCAATTTTCCACATCTCATGCAGTGGCTTTTGAATAGTGTGCAAATTTCATGCAACCACATTCGACATATCGGACATTGAATCCAATCTGATTTCGATGTAGTTAAATTATAATTCTCAAAACATTCTGCGCAATAATCATCAACTGAAACTTTTTTATTTGTATTTTCTATTTTGGAATTAGCGTTTTTCACCTGTAATATTTTTTCAGTGTCTCTTATCGATTTTTTGTCCTTTTTTTCTTTTAATTGGTAGACCTTCGGTGGTTTTTCCTTTAGATGTTTTTGACCCTATAACATTTTCTTCGTTTTCACTATCAGGATTGGACATTTGTATTTGTCTCTTTCCTAAAGCGCCTCCTTTGATCAGCTCAATAAAATCTGTGTTATCGGATTTAGGTTCACTGCTGGTAATATCGATATTTTTTTTGGTCTTTTTCTTTTTTTGCGGTTGCCCTCTTTTTTACAATACTTTTCTTGCTCCCAGCTGGTTTGTTTTTTACTGTCTTACAATCTTTTTTTTCGCTGCCCTAATTTTAGTTTCCGTTATTTCGGTTGTTTTCTTTATTTTCTCTTCGATAGCTCAGTACCATGAAAGATGTAATTTTCAATGTCACCATCTCCTAGGGCTAAACAGTCTTCAGAAAGATTCAAAAGGCTTAAGGGCGGGGTAAAGTATTAAAAAAAAAAATTTCATTTTAAATTTTTTTTTTAAATGAATGCATAGTATATCAAGAATATTGTGTTAAAATGTCAAGTCGATCGGAGTAAAATTGACGAAGTTATGAGTATTTGAGCGTCTATTGCTCCATGCCGTTCTCTTCTCTTCTGCGTTTTTCAAACCGTTTTTCTGAGACTTGTCATATTCGAAGTCCGTGTGCACGATAACTCAAAATTTACTGGACCAATCGCTTTGAAATTTTGCACCGTACTTCTTCACATAATTCACCAGGTATTGTCGAGAGCTTTTTTGTTTTTTTTTTAATAATTACTAATTTTTCAACAACAAATTAGCCGATTTTTTTTTAGCGAAAATCGGGTTTTTGGCTCCCAAGTGCTATGAAAATCGAAAAATCGAAAGAAAAAAATCCTCTTGTCATTACCTCGAGAAACATCGCCTTTAACAAATGCATTTTGATTTTTTTGTTTCAAATGATTGTGTTGCGAGTTATGGTGCACACCGCAAACCAACTTTTTTCGAGGCGCCTCCGGGGTTTAATTTTCACTCGCTCAATTTTGAATATTTTTCAATGCAAATTTAGGAGAATGTTGTTCAAATGTTACTTTATTATATGTAAATTTTTCAATAAACGAACACTATTCGTTATGCCAAAAAAAAAATCTTAAAAACATGCCTTTTTTTCGCCGAATTAACTTTACCCCGCCGTTAAAGATAGCCTAGATGGCGTGTGATCTTGGTTCACGCTATTCTGCTCAGCCTCATTTAAGAGAGTTTCTAGTTTCTTTTTATCTGCATCGTTTGGGACTTGATCGCCTAGTGGAGGCACTTCGTTCCGCTGATTTAGTGCAAAACGTCGATCAGACTCAGATTCCTATACGCGCTCACGTAACGCAGGCTCTCCAGAAACGCCTGGTACTTCATAGTCACAACAAATTATAGTGAAAAAAAAAACACCGAAAGAACAAAATCTGCCTTTGCTCGCTAAAGAATTTATAGTTGCGGATAGTTGCCCTAGGGCGACTATCCGCCAAAGTAAATGGGGCGACTATCCTTTTTGATACGGATACTTGCCCTTGTTATTTGCGAAATAAATAAAAACTATTCAATAATAAAACCTAGTAAACAGAGTAACTCAAACTCTAATGCGTGCTAAGAAACAAAAAGTTGACTGAAACAACAATCAGTAATAAAGATATTCAATCGAAATTACATACCAATATAATTTCGACGCCTGTCAAAATTGTGCTGCGGAAAATTTTTCCTCACACGGACAAAACGCGGGCGCCTACTTCGACGGCTTACATGGCACCGAGGCCTGCAGGAGAGGCCCTTCCAATCATAGCCAAATGTTAATCCCCCCAACATACCTAACATAGTGTATTCAAAACCGGGGCACGAATCTCCCTGGGGCAACTATCCGGCTTTGACCCTGCATGCTCGACAATATGTTGCAAAGCATGAAATGTATTTATCAATATATTTTTGTATTGGGTGTACAGCGTAATTCGGTCCGTTTTTTTCTTCTTAAAATACGCACTTATTCGAATGATAAAATGAATTAATACACTAATAAAAATATTGTCCATCGCTAGCCACTACTTTTCCCCATCTTGCTGGTAATTTATGAATTCCGTCGCGGAAGAAGCGTTCATCTTTTGAAGCCAAGAATGAATCGAGCCAATTTTTGATACCCTGTTGTGACCTGAAGTGTATTCCAGTCAAAGCGTTCTGCATCGATCGAAACAAATGGTAGTCGGAGGGGGCAAGGTCTGGGCTATAAGGCGGGTGAGCCAGAATTTCCCACCTGCTATTTTCCAAATAGTTTTTAACCACAATAGCAACGTGAGGCCGAGCGTTGTCATGTTGAAAGATCATGGACTCCTATCTGGTCGCATATTCTGGACGTTTTTCGGCTATAGCCCGCTGTAAACGGATCAATTATTGCCTGTGGAAGTCTTCCGTGATGTTTTGACAAGCATTCGGTAGGCTTCAGCTGCACTTTTCTTCCAATTGAAACAGAAAATCAACGCTTCCCGCAAATTGTGCTTATTTGGGACGAAATTCGACGTTTTCACCGCAGTAAAAATAAGACTTGATGCACAAAACTCAAAGGTCTGTAAACGATATTTAGTTAAGAGATGTTGATACTTCACGATACAGCAAAAATCAGCTGTTGCCGTCAACCATTTATAGCACCTAGAGCCATCTTTTGAAAACGGACCGAACTAAATTGTACACCTAATATTAAATACAGTTATAAAAAACCTACAATTAGATTGATTGAAAATAGTATTGAGATAATTATAAATAATATCCTGTCTAGAAGCACGTTGCGAAACCAGTTTTATGTTTCAGTATTTTTTATTGCAAATCGCGCGATTTTGTTCCCAATCCGTCATTGTTAATCACTTTTCCTTCGGCTTGCTGAAAATCTTTTATACGAGGATATACACAATATGTCTATGTACATTTCGAACTTGCGCGTTAATGACGTGTAAAATAACCGTATATATATATGTTTTCAGGTTATACATACCATGTTAACACGACGATGACATATTTTAAACTGCGTTATAAGGTTTATGACGACAAAGAAATTTTCTAAAACGCATCCGAGTTACATAATGTTTTTTTTCGTCACAGTTCGTAACACATTTTTTAATAGTTTTCAAAAACTTTAAAATTCCAAAGATAGCTACCGAAGTAGCCAGCTTTTTTCGGAAAATTCAATCTTTTTATTTCAAAACGTACCATATTGCATCGATTTTCGACATTTCTCACTTTTTCTTGGTTCATATTCTGCGTTGAGTGTTAATGAAAGAAAAATCTTTTTTTCTCCAGATTAATCGCGCCGACGTTACGTGTCACGCCGTCTGACAACATCCACGGCAACCCGTTTCGGAGACCGTGCCATACCTCCACCATTTATAAAAATTAAGTTTTAAAAAATTAATAAAACGTAACAGCCAAAAATAGTAATAAAACATACCCTAAATCTCAAAAATGGTGAAGAAATATTTCCATAAAAAACCAATCATGAAAATAATCATTTTTTCCCCCGCCTAACGATATCTCTCTACTGAA